>JAQQSK010012699.1:0-11766 GCA_028658325.1 Potorous gilbertii | reverse complement strand
AACGTCATTTCTGCATTCAACGGCCCAGATGATTCTTATCTTGAATGTGCCCTTCTGTGGTCCAAATGTGATTGATCACTATTTCTGTGACTTGCAACCTTTGTTAAGACTGGGATGCACGGACACATCTCTATTAAATCTTGTTATAATCTTCAACAGTGGAGCCCTATGCTCATTAAGCTTTGTTTTGCTGATGATATCCTACACAATTATATTACACTCTCTGAGAAATCATAGTGCAGAGGGGAAGCGCAAAGCCCTCTCTACCTGTGTCTCTCACATCATTGCTGTCATCATATTCTTTGGTCCCTGCATATACATATACACTCGCCCCCCAAACACCTACCCTCTTGATAAGTTGGTGTCTGTATTTTATACCATTATAACTCCCTTCCTTAATCCTTTGATCTATACTCTAAGGAATGCAGAAGTAAAAAATGCCATGAAGAAGCTATGGTGTACCCGAGTGACTTCAGGCAAAAAATAATATGGTCAAGAATACTATCTTTTCTCTTTTTTCAAGGATGTTCAGTCCAAACTGCATGAACGGTAATTTGTATATGATAACAATTATAACAATGTCCAGGAATTCTGAATATGGGGTCCATGATTTTTAAGAATATTTTGATAAATAATTTTACTTTTTATTATTTTTTATTTTGCAATTCAACGTGTTTCATTTTTTTTCACTTAGCAATTCAATGTATTTTATTTTGTGCCTTTGAAAATGAATATTTTAATATGGAAATTTGAAAATATCATTTCCTCTGTTTTGTTTCATTATTTCAAATATTGAAAAAAAAAAAAAACATTAGTATGGGGACTTTATTTTGTCTCTTAAGGAGAACAAAAGGGAGTAGAGTCAAAATGGATGAGTAGAAAGAATCTACTCTAGTTTTCCCCCAAAGCATATGAAATACCTCCAAAAAATTACTCTAAACAAATTCTAGAGTAGCAGAAGGCAAAAACCAGAGTGAAAGATATTTCCAGCCAAAGAGAATCTGGAAAGCTGAGAGTAAAGGTCCATTGCACCAACCTTGGAGCTCAGCCAATGGAGCACATCCCAGCCTTTGCCTCACAATGAGGCATTAATTGGAGTGCAGCAGGCTGCAGGTTGCAGAATCACTGGCAACAGTTATGATCCCCAGATTCCTCAACCCTCGTCCCCAAATAGAGCTTCAAAGGTCACTGCGAAAATTCTTTCACCTGCGTGGGCCCTGGCCTCAGAAAAGCAGCCGTTTTTAAGGCAGCGCATTTTTAGGGTTAGAAGCCCTCATCCTAAAGTCCACGGGGGAATCAAGCAACTTATCTGCATCTCAGAGCTGAGTGGAGGCCTTGGGGTGAAGAATAGCACTGTCCTGGTTGAGCTGGAGGAGGTTGTGGAGAGTGAACCCTACTCACAGATCCTGGGAAGACAAGCTTGTGGTTGCTCTCAGACCAAAGAACAGGCCCAGAGAGGAATAAATATCTATTCCTTTATTGTACCACATAGGAGGAACTGAGAAGTTACAATTAATCAGAATATACCCCCTACTTGTCAAAGGACTCAATAGTCAAGTATAAGGCTGGAAATATGTCCAAAAAACGGAAAAAATTAAGACTACGTGAGGTTACTTTCTTGGTGTTTTGTCCAATAAGATATTTCACGTTGTCCTCTGTTGTATCATTCCTTTGGTTTGGTTCTGAAGTTTCTTAGTTTCTCACAAAGTCATTGGCTTCCATATGCTCCATTGTAATTTTAAAGAATGTTTTTCATCAGTAACATTTTGAACCTCCTCCTTTTTCCTTTGACTAATTCTGATTTTTAAATCGCTCTTCTCCTCATCGATTTTTTGGACCTCTTTTGCCATTTGGGTTAGTCTATTTTAAAAGGTATTATTGTCTTGAGCATTTTGGGGGACTCCTCTAGAAAGATATTGACTCGCTTTTCATGATATTCTTGCGTTGCTCTTATTTCTCTTCCTAATTTTTCCTGCACTTCTCTTACTTCATTTTTAAAATCTTTTTGACCACTTTCATGGCCTTACATTATTCCATATTTTATTTTGGTGGTTTTGGATTCAGAAGCCTTGATTTTGGGACCTTCCTCTGATGTTATCCTTTGTTTTCCCTCATCTGAAAGAATGGAAGAAAATATCTGTTTACAAAGAAAGTAATCTCATCTTACAAAAGAGGCAAGATAAAAGCTTTTTTCAGTGGAGGGGAAAGGGAGAAGTTGAGTGGGAAAAAGTGAAACTTACTCAAATCACCTTTGCCATAAAGTGTGAACGTACTTTATACTACAGGAAAGTAGGGGAGAAGAGGAAAAGTGGTGTGTTGGTGGGATGATGAAAGGGAGAGCAAATGGGAGCAGGGAGTAATTAGAGGTAAATACTTTTGGAGGGAGACAAGGTCAAAGAGAGACTAGAATAAATTACTGGCAGAATAGGATGGAAGAAAAAATAGTTAGTCTTTCACAACATGACTGTTATCGAAGTCTTTTGCATAATTATATATATATCTCCTATATTGAATTGCTTCCCTTCTTAGTGGATATGGGTGAGGACGGAGGAAAGGAAAAAAGTTGGACCTCAAAGTTTTAGGGAAGAATGTTGAGAATTGTTTTTGCATGCAACTGAGAAATAAGAAATAAAGGTAAGGGGGTTTATAAATCTATTTTGCCCTACAAGACAAAAGAGAAGATAGGGAAAAGGGAAATTTTCCACACAACATAACTTAAGTTTTCTGCCTCCTTAAAGTAAAAACTGGTAATATCCTCTTCTTTTTCAGTGAGATTTTATTTTGGAATATCTTTCAGTTTTTGATCAGTAGATTCCTTCAATTTCAGTTTTTTGTACATGATCTAAGATACTGGGTAATTTTCCCTTACTCAGAAATACAATAGCTCGGCTCTTTTGTAAATGTTGAATTTCAGGCACTCCAAAATTCTTAATTTATCTCTCTATCTATTTTATACCTGTTATTTTTCCGAAGATGTATTTCCCATTTTCTTTTCTTATTCTTTTCACTTTGTTTCATTGTTTCTTGATTTCCCATGGAGTCACTATTTTCGACATCTTGAAGATAATTTTTGTGTAATTCTTTTTTTGATTGAGCTGTAATAATTCTGTTTCCCCTTCACCTATTTCGTATTTAAGTAATCCTTTTTCCCAGAGGTTTTTGTAGCTCTTTTAACATGCATCAAATTCTCCTTTTAAGTGGTTACTTTTTTCAGTATTTTGCAGCAGTTTTTTGGCAATCTATTGATTCTGTTTTATAAATTTTGGTACTCTTTATCCCCTAATATTTCTTGTAAACCTCTTAGGCCTTTCTTTAATTCTTGCTGGACTTGTGTCCAATTGTCATTTCTGTTCTTTTAGAATTTTTTGTGGCAATTTTTACATTAAAATAAATAAGAAAAAATTAAGGACATGCACAAAGCATTAGAAAATTTATGTATGATGAACTTCTGGAGAATTGAATGGGAATCTTAAACATAACTTTTCCTCAGCTCCTCGTGATACTTTCACAATAGATTTATCACTTACTATGGCATAAAACAACACCCCCCCCAAATGCTGAAAACTAGAGAAGTTATACACTTTTTAACCATGCAATAGTAACTTAAATGGAAAGAGCTTTCTCATTAACTATTAGGCCCATATGTTCCGCTTAAATGACCTGGAAACCTAAGTCATATATTGTAGGAAGAGCTAGCTGAAGAGGTGGAACAGGAAGGGTGGAACAGAACCAGGAAGAAATGAGTTGGTGGGATCAGGTCAGACGGAATAGAATACAGGTCAACTGACACAGGCCAACTCACACAGCATAACAGTTGATAATGAGAAGACTCTGGCTGAAGGAGGGGAGATTTGAGTATATCATTTCCCCCTGCTGTGATCATGTTTATTAACTTACTGGTTACTGTGATGGATGTCACTTTATGGTTCTAGGATTTGGCTTTCTTCGGTTTCAATAAATACTTTTCTTCTGCCTTCTGTATGGAGAGTCTTTTATATTTGGCGATTGAGAACTACAGTGGCATATTCATAGTCACTTCCAGTACAGTGAACATTGCTTTGGTGATACAGTTGGCCTCATGAACTGGATTGCATGCTATAAAACCTCTATTTAGAGGCAGAAATGATTTAGAGGAAGATGTTAATATTCCAAGATGGGAGCATTTACCATAGTCCTCAAAAGCAACAGAATGCGCTAAAAGTGCTGGACCCTGTGAATACCGGGAAGTGAGGATGCAGCAGGGGAAACCTGGAGATTTGAAAGGCGTTTGCAACGAATACGAATAAGACTAGGAAAGGAATTGATAGGGGTAAATAAGAAAGAGTGAATTTTACTAACAGTTTACCATATTATGTGTAGTAACAGAGATAAGCTGCTCAAAGAAAAATTTCAGATGAAAAAAGAGTACAAGGGTGGTCTAGGGGAGAAAGGGTGTCAGGTGTAAGGAAAGGCTCTTCATTTAGCTCAGACAAAGCCAAAGTTTAATAAAAGAAATGCACATCTGATCTTTGTACATACCCAGCCTATTTGTCACAGTAAGAAATGAAGTGAAATAGTTTTAGAGGGAGTTTCTCAGTCAGAAGCAAGCCCAATGGTGAGGTAGAAACAGGAGAACCAAGGATCTAATGCAATGTTTAGGGAAATATTGAGAATTTTACTTAGCAAGAGGTCACTGAAATTTTGAGTAAATTCACTGAAACAATGAGAGAATCATTAATATCTTGGATAGTGAGAATCAGTGATGAAAGAACTGGAGAAATAAGTATAGATCCCATCTAATGCCTGAAATGTTTAGGTTATTAGTCAGAATCCTATTGTAATAATACTATTGTAGTAAACTTTTGGAGATTACAATATGCAAGGAGGTAAAAATGCAACTAGTAGGTATGCTTTAGCTGCAGAAGACTGCAGTATGTGGTATCTTACTGACTGTGGCCTAATGGAGACAGAAGCTAATATTCATTTAGGGACTGTAAACAAAGTTTAAGGAGGAGGTAATGAAGACTACTACATTTACCAGAAGTATAGATACATATCATGATACTCTCTTTGCTGTGTACCATTGGAAGTTTACAGTGAAGATGGCTATTCATACTTACAAGTATTTGATTTTGACTCTAATAATTGGGGAAATGGAGAACCCCCTTTCAGAAATACTGGTCAAGATTTCACATTTAAGTGACTTAGGAGACTGAGGAAAAGACAAAATTACTAGGGAGGGAAGAGTAAATAGGCAGCAGATTCAAAATTGGAAAAAACAATGAGGAGAGTTTTTACTGCTCTATTGAGGTCAGGCTTAGACTTTAGAAACATAGGTGGTATTCCAACTAAGGAACTGTACAGAATGTACAAGAAAATCGAATTGATACAAGACAAAATAGAGAAATAAGAACTACCCGTACAGACCCTTTTGAACCATTGTATCTAAGTTTGTCGTACCTTCAGGAAGAATAAGAATATGGCCTAGCTCCAGATTAGTTTAAAGAAATAAACAGATTGGATTACAGACCCCATCTCAATTTGACCAAATGTTGCAAAAACAGATCAAATATTGTAACCAGGGTATTAATATATACTGGGTCAGCATCATCCCTTATATATGGAAACCCTAGTAAGTTTAAACATGGAACTACAATCATCCTCACAGGATTGGGAGGGGTTGAAGTATCAGCCAGACAAGGTGATCTAATGAAAAAAATTGGACAATTATTTAAGAAAAAATATACTGTGGTAATTGTACCCATTCCTGAATATATCCTGAATGGACATATTGAGAGGTATGACTTAAATTTTCCTGAGGGGACATAACAGTTTGTAGTAAGGAAGATAGGAATTAATACGGTTTAAGTGGGTAGAATAAAAATGGATCCAATTACCTTGCCCGAACCTTCTGAAGTGATTACTTTAATGTAGTATCGTGTGCCAGGTGGACAAGATGAGATTACCAATACTATAAAGGAATATGTTGAGGCAGGAGTGCTAGTCCCTACAACCACTCGATGGAATAATCCTGTGTGGCCAGTACAAAGTCATATGGGACTTGAAGGATGACAGTGGATTATAGACAATTAAATAAAGTCACTCTTCCCTTATATGATGCTGTTCCAGATTTTTACCTTCATATAAAAATCCAGGAATATGATGGGACTTGGCATGCAGTTATTTATACAGGCAATGTTTTCTTTACTATCCCAATAGTTTTGAAACAATGGCAGCAATTTGCTTTCACTTAACAATGTCAACAATATACTTTTACATTCTTGTCACAGGAATATCTGTATAGCCCTATTATTTGTTATAGGATTGTGTATGAACATTTGGGCGAATTAGAACTACCTGATGTACAACTTACCCGCTGCATAGACGATACTATGAAACAGGGTAAAACTGGAGAAGTGCTGAAGGGTTTGATACTTTTAACTGAGCATATGAAAAACAAATCGTGGGTGAGTAACATTGCAAAGCTTCAAGGGTCAACTCAAACCGTCAAGTTTTTGAGTATACAATGGAATCAGGGGCTGCAAAACAAGATTCTCCTGCAAGTCTGACTAAACACTCGGGATTCATTAAGAAAGAAGTAGGAACGTTTATAGGATTATTAGAATATTGGCGACGTCACAAACCACACCTAGGAGAAATTTGGAACATTTATATAAAATTGCTAGGGAAAAAAATATCAGTTTGATTGGAGATTTAAGGAGACAAAAGCTTTTGATAAAACTAAGGTGGATATTCAATTGGCTCTAGATTTATGGCCTATGGAAAGCAGTCCAGTGGAATTAAAAATAACTGTACAGGAGGAATATGCAAACTGGAGTTTATGGCAAAAACACCAAAGACAAAATGTGCCATTAGCATTTTGGTCTAGGAAACTCCCTTCTTCTGTAGTTCAAAATAACCCTTTGAAAAGCAGTTATTTGTTGCATATTTGGCTGTGGTAGAGACTGGACAGCGGATTTTACTCCATGAGGTAATACTAAAGCCTGGAGTCCCAATTAAGGCTTGAGTAATGAGTACCCCAGCTTCTCATAGAATTGGACATGCACAGGAAGCTAACATGACTAAATGGAGACCACACATTAAAAACAGATCTAGAACAGACAAAACTGTAGTTTCTGATTTACATGAATTCATAGTAAACATAGATACTGAAGGAAATGGTACACCCTCTGAACCAAAACAACACTTGCTAAAGTCTGGTAAAATGGAATGAGGGATATGATGGATTAACTGAAGAACAAAGGAGATATGCATGGTTTAATGATGGGACAGAATAATATTTGGGCCACAAAGGCACTGGAAAGGAGTAGCCTATAATCCATGTACCAGGAAGACTTTGGAAAGAACTGAGATAGGTGGAAGTAGTCATTATGCTGAACTCATGGCACTACACCACGCTATCAAAACAGAACAAGGAGGAGAGTGTCATATATTCTCTGATTCATGGGCAGTAGCTAATGGGTTAGCCACATGAATGCCTACATGGAAAAATCAAAATTAGGAAATTCTTGGCAAACAATTCTAGGGCAAAGAAATATGGATAGATATATGGAACTTGTCTTTGGGTATTAATTTGGTAGTTTTTAATGTAGATGCTCACCTGGCCTTTAACATGTCAGAAAGTGAGTACAATACACATGCTGAATGAATAGCAAAGAATGGTACTCAACATAGCGTCCCTGCTCTGACATCAGCTGATGATCCAGTACTAGCAAAATGGATCCATCAAGTGGCTGCTCATTTAGGGGTCCATGTTACACCCAAGTGGGCACAAGGCCAAAGTAACAGTACCTTTAATTCATTGTTAAAACAAGTAGCTGAAGAATGTTATATAAGTCAGTTGGAAAAGGAATGAACTGTTCCTCAGATAGCAACTGGAGAGATAGCAAGGCGAAAAGCACCAGCCCAAACTTGGCAAACAGTTTATTTGGACCTCTAACCAAAGACAAAAAGTGCAAATTTATATATATGTGTGCTGACAACTATTCGGATATACTAGTGGCTTGTGCCTATAAAAATGTGGCTTAGAAAAATGTTTGTAAAACTTCAGATATCCAAAGTCTATATTATAAAACCCAAATGCAGATTCAAAGCAACAATAGGTCATATTTCAAAGGTAACGAAACGAATGGATTTTTTTGTATTAAACAACAGAATTGATATATCATATTCCATACTATGCACAAGCATCTAGGATAATTGAAAGAATAAGTGGATTAGTGAAAGAACAGTTAAGAAAGCTAAGTTCTAATAACTTTAATAAATATTGCAAAGATAATTTCTTAATTGCTTTACATAATTTGAATAACAGACCATTGGGAGACAGTACACGTCCATTCAGAATGATGATCTCAAATATGCAAATTAGAAAACAACAAACACATATGATCCCAAATGTTGAGTATTGAACTATGAGGCCAGATGTTCCAGCATCATATCCAGGCACACTTGGTTGGAAGCATATAATTTGCATTCTTTAGAGGACTTTTGGTTGGATTGGAACGCATAAGAATAATCTCTACTGGAATATGTATGAGAATTCCAAAGAATAATTTTGGACAGATATTACCTAGATCAGGATTAGCAGCTGGTGCAATATATGTGTTGGATGGAGTCATAGGTTCTAATTATCAAGGAGAAATTATTGTAGCGTTCCAGAATTTAGGTGCTGAACCCATACAGTTTTGTAAAAATGATAGAATAGTTCAAGTGATTATTATTCCTTTTGAAACAAGACCACTTGTTAATACTTACCCTACTTTTGAAATAACTAACGGAGAAACTGAAGGATTGAGTTCTACTGATAAAAGTTAAACTTTGGGTAAAAAGGAAGCCAAAAGACATTCCGAAGGGTATGGAAACTATAACACATGGGAAAGATCATACCGTATCTGTTGTTTAGTCAGGTGAGGATGATTACCAAATTGTCACAACTCATATTCTATCACGAATGAGACTGTGTTAATGGGTTTACGAACTTCAGAACCACAGCTGACCCTATATCTACCCTGCTTCTGGGTATTGTTTCTTTAGTTTTGTTTGTTGGTTCCTTTGTTTGATTTTTTTGGCTTTTCACCTGTTAAACTTGTTTGCTAGATTTGTTTCCTATAAGCTTAGCACCCTCCACCTGCAGATGCCTGGTCACTTCAGACAGAAGTCACCTCCTATCCAGGACAGTGATGTGTCATCGCAGAACCTGAAGTTGACCAAACTCCAGATGCCAGCTAAAGAACTGACCTCTCAAATGGGGCAGGGACCGCTCTGTGTCCAATCTTAGCAGGAAGTAGTTGTGGAAGAGGAGACTTTCTCCTCTTACCCAAGATTGTGGGTCCCATTTGTAGAGGGGGAATGATGCGGTGCTTGTGCTGAAACTTCACCCCAATTTTTGTACTTATTATGTGGGATCCCCATTATACTGTTCTAAAGTTTTGTTTATACGAGTTTCCCCACTGACCCATGTAATGAATATGAAATAACTTGGGGCAGAATGTAGTCATCATTTAAATAGAAAGATCTTTCTCATTAATTCATATATCCATAGTATCTGCTTAAATAGCCTGGGAACCTAAGTCACGCGTGGTAGAAGGAGCTTGTTGAAAAAGCGGATCAGAAAGGGTAGAGCAGAATTAGGGGAAAGGGAGAGTGTGGGGTCAGGTCAGAGGGAATAGAATGCAGGTCAACTGACATAGGCCAACTGACACAGCGTGAGAGTTGACAGTGAGAAGACCCTGAACAAGGGTAGGGAGGTTTAAGAATGCGTTTGCTCCCTGCTGTGATCATGTTTATTAACTTCTTGGTCACCATGACGGATTTTGCTTTCGGATTCTGGGATTTGGTTTTCTGTTGTGTAAATAAATGCTTTTCTTCTGCCTTCTATATGGAAAGTGTTTTATACTTGGTGATTGAGAACTACACTGACATATTCATAGTCAGCACCAGTGCTGTGAATATTGCCTTGGCCATGCAGAGGATACTGCAATAAAAATTATATTCAATAAATTTTTATGAAAGCATAGATAAAATTTAATTGGAAATTAAATAGTCTACTCCTAAGTAGTGAGGGAGTCAATGAAAGTTCATAGAAGAAATCAAAATTTTATTTAAGGTAATGAGAAACATGAGAAAATTTTTCAAAATGTGTGTGATTCACCCAAAGCAATATTTGGGGAAAAATTTTTAACTACAAATTTGTACATTAATGAAAGTGAGAAGGACATGATTAAAGAACTGTGTATTTAACTAAAAAATAAAAAAAAGGAATAAATCATTTAGAATTTAATTAAAAAAAAGAAAACTATCTGAATCAAAAATGCAAAGGGGAATGTACCACAAAGGTAAATGAAATTAAATAATTAGTAGAAACTATTTTTTCGACTTGGATTATGACTATAGAACTGTCATTTGAACTGAAAAAGATGAATAATTACAGAAAATAGAAATTTCCCAACTTAATAGGAAATAGAATATGTATGTATCACATTGTTGTAAGAATAAATTGAACAATCCATGAATATACTCCTTAAGGAGAAGAAATTCAGAAGGCGATAGATGTTCAATGAGTTCTATTAAACATTTAAGGAACAGTTAATGCTAATATTATACATCCTATTTCAAGAAATAGGTTAAAAAGGAATTCTATCAAATGTCTCTTATGACATAAATGTGGTTTTCATTCCTAAATTAAGGAGATAAAAAACGTTATAAATACGTAGATCAATTTCTCTTAAAATATTGATGGAAAATTATCAGCAATTCTGTATATTACCAACAAAATTCAGTCGGCATTAATAGAGCCAGCGCGTCTAACAAATTATTGAGTAATAATGGTGATAATGGACATCAATGCTTCACCTCTGATACATGTAGAGAGGTTTTAGGAAGGTTTATTCCTGTCGTATATAATACATGTTCTTGGATTTTGATAGATGGTACTTACCATTTTAAGAAAGATTTCATTTGTTCCTATGTTTACTATAATGGGTATTGGATTTTACCAAGAGCATTTTCCTGAATTTATCTATGTGATCATATAATTGTTGGTGTTTTCTTATTGACATTGTTGATTGTACTCACAAATTTCTTAGCATTGAAACAGCCCTACATTCCTGGTATAAATCCCACATGACTATGGTGTACAATTTTTTGTAATATATATATGTAACATTCTTACTAGGAATTCATGTATAATGTATACATCACTATTCAGATATATATGGGTTTAAGATCTGTAACTTTTCTTTTTTTTTTAACGTGAAAAAGCTAATTTTATTTTATTTTTTTTATTTTTCAAATAAATTTAACTTTTTACATTCATTTTCACAAGATTTTGGGTTCCAAAATTTTCTCCCTATTTGTCCCCTTCCCCCTCCCCGATACACTGGACATTCTAATTACCCATATCACCAATCTGCCCTCTCTTCTATCATCCCTCCCTTCCCTTACCCCACCTTCTCTTTTGTCCTGTAGGGCCAGATAACTTTCTATTCTCCATTACCTGTATTTCTTATTTCCTAGTAGCAAGAACAATACTCAACAGTTGGTCGTAAAACCTTTAGTTCCAGTTTCCCCCCATCCCTCCTCTCCACCCATTCCCTTTGGGAAGGCTGGCAATTCAATATAGGCCGTATCTGTGTAGTTTTGCAAATGACTTCCATAATAGTCGTGTTGTGTGAGACTAACTATATTTCCATACATAATTTAATTTTGGAATTTGTTTCTTATGTATTTTTTTATCGTTTGATTATCTGTTTTTTGTTTTTATTTTTT
>JAQQSK010012698.1:0-11766 GCA_028658325.1 Potorous gilbertii | reverse complement strand
GTTTTATCATATCTTTTCCCTTTTCTGCTAAACTCCTTACGAGGATGGGGAGGAGGTGGGAAAACATGTTCAATCAGTAATCTGACTTCCATCATTATAATTAATTCCATCTGCAATCTCTAGAATTGTCAGTGGTTTGCTAATTTCTAAGTCTAATTCCATTTCATCCCTTTAATCTTCATCATTTTTGTACTTTCAACATGATTAATAATGGCAACTACTTCCTTGACATAAGATTTCTGAGCTTTTGTGATTGTTCTCTTTTTGTTCTCTTTTTGCCTGACTACTCCTCTGTAGATTGCTTTGCTAGATCTTCATTCAAGACTTTGTCCTAGGACCTTTTCTCCTTTTGCTCTACACTCCTTCACTTAGTGATGTCCTCGGCTCCCATGAATCCAATTTTAATCTCTTTGCTTATAATTTCCAGGTCTATGCATCCAATTCTAGTCTTTCTTCACCCCATATTCTTAACTGCCTACTGGATATTTTCAACTAGATGTTCTTACATTTATCTCAGATTCAAAATATTCAAAAAGAGAACTCAATACCTTTCCTCTAAACCCGCCCCATCTACCACATTACATAATTACTAGTAAGGGTACCACTATTCTCTTAGTCATCTTGACTCACAACTTTGATATCATCCTTGACTCCTCATTTTCACTAAACCCACATATCCTTATCATTTTACCAGTCTTGTCATTCCTTTTATTACAACCTGTCTCGTGTACCCCTTCTTTATATTTACACAGAAACTCCCCTTATTACCTCTTGCCTAGAGCTGTAATTGCTTCTTAATAGTAACATGGTATGAGTGCTGTCTTTTTGTGCCTTTCCAGTCACCAATGGAGTGAAACAAGGCTATGTGCTTGCTCCCATGCTTTTTAGCATGATATTTTCAACCACGTTGTCAAATGCTTTCCCTGAGTATGAACATCAAGGTCACCTACTGTACTACTAATGGTAAGTTCTTCAGTTTGAAAACCCTACAAGCCAAGACCAAAGTGAAGGGAGTGTTGGTGCATTATTTTCTGTTTGCAGATGATTTTGCACTCAGCGCAGTCTCTGAAACTGAGATACAACAAAGTATGGATCAATTATCTGCTGCCTGTGCTAACATTTGTCTAATAATTAACACCAAGAAAACACAGGTGCTCCATCAACCACTGCCACATCAATCATACATAGAACCATCAGTTACAAAAAATGAAGTTCTGCATGTTATGTATAAGTTCACTTAATTTGGTAGTGTACTTTCCAGGAAGGTACACATTGACAAAGAAGTTGGCATTGCCAGAGCTAACTCAGTATTTGGGAGGATCCGAAGAAAAGTTTGGGAGAAAAGATGTATTAGACGGACTACCAAACTGAAGGTCTACAGAGGCGCTGTGCTGACCTCATTATTGTATGGCTGTGAAAAATGGACAGTCTACCAGCGCCATGCCAGGAAATGGAATAACTTGCATTTGAACTGTTTTAGGAGGATAATGAAAATCAGCCTGCAGGATTAGGTACCAGACACTGAGGTCCTTGCTCGAACTAAACTGTCAAGAATTTAAACTATGCTTCAGAGAGTGCAACTCTGATGGGCTGTCCATGTTGTTCGAATGCAAAATGTATGCTTGCCAAAAGGACTATTTTATGGAGAACTCACATGGGGCAGGCGATTACATGGTGGTCAGAAGAAGTGATACATGGACACTCTCAAGGTCTCTCTCAAGAACTTTGGATTTGATTGTAGGATATGGGAGAATGACACAGGACTGCTCAGCATGGACTGCCCACATCAGAAAAGGCGCTGTGCTCTATGAGCAAAACAGAGTTGAAACAACACAAAGAAACATAGAGTGTGTAGATTTGGAGTAACCATCCCAAATGTTCACATGGACTATCTGTGCCTAGTTTGTGGTAGAGTATATTGGTCTGATCAGTCACAGTCGTACACATTGAAACTTCACTTTATCATGGTGATGTCATTTTGGTCCTCTTCAAGAATGAAGGACAACAACCAACCAATAACCTCTTAATTGATCTCATTGCTACAAGTTTACCTTTTCAACCCATCCTCTATACAGGTGAGTGATTTTCTTAAGTTGCTAGTATGACCATTTATTACTCCTATTCCCTTCTTTTCACTCAATAAATTACAGTTTTGGCCTCCTGGGTAAAATATACACTCTTTGGGTTGGTGTTTAAAGATTCACACAACATGTCCCTCTGTACACTTTATGGTTCAGCTATACTTGCTGATCCTAAAGAAAAAAAAACACTCCTTTCCAACTTATTGCCTTTTCACTGTCTGTCCTCCATGTGTAGAGTGATTTTCTCCTCACTTTTGTCTTGTTGAAAACCTGTCTTTTTTCAGAACTTCACTCAAATGTCACCCTTTCCTGGAAATCTTTCTTGATCCACCCAGTGACTAATGCTTTCTTTTCCATCTACTCTGTACACATCTTGAATACAGCTTTTATGTACATGCCTCCTTCATGAGAAGGCAAGCTTCTTGAAGGTAGGAATTGTTTTGGCTTTTTCTTTGTATCCTCAGCTCTCTGAAAACTGCCCTGCGCTTAATAACTGCTTAATAAATGCTCATTAACTAATTGATTAAATTATTCATTAGTTCATGTGGTTAGATTATTTTAAGGTTATATATTTTCCTAGCTATGTCTCATTTCTCTTCTGCAAAATTTTCTTCAATCTTTATTTTTTAAGCTCTAAGTCTGTCTGTCATTTCTTTTTCTGAGCCTCTACTTTTTTGAAACAATTATTCATTTATTGTAATTGTATTCTTTTTATGACTTTTTATTTTGTCTGAAAACTCTCATTTCTGATCTAGTTTCTGCATTTTTTAATTTTAAACCTTTAAATAATACTTTTATTTTTATTCTGGGCAATTTCAGAGATTGTTTTGGCCACTATTCTATTATATTTTTGGATATTCACTATGCTGTTTTGCATAACTTTCTTTTTATCAGTGATATTCAAGTTATTGTTCTTAACAGTAATTAAATCACAGATTTTTTACATAGTTATGTATTTTTCACTAAATGTGCATTGTATTTTTTCCTTTTCCAGAATGTTTTGCTCATTTTTTTTTACCTTAAACAGTCTCTTTCCTATTTCATCTAAAAATTATTCCTCAGTTTAATTTCACTTATCCCTTATACGCTTGATATGTATTCCTTGGCCTTTTTCCCACACAGTTGTATCATTACTCCTACCCAACTCCCTGTAAATGGTCTAGTTCAATACTTTACCCAGTTAAGGTTTGAGGATTGATTAACTTGAGTCATTGACAAGAGGAAATTCTAAGGGGAAGTATTTCCATGTGTAAGGTTAATGGGATATAAGATCTTCCTCACACATTAATAAGCCTCTCATGGAGCCCTGGTGCAGAGCTAAGTAGACTCTGGGTCACAGGAATTCCCACATCTTTCCAATTAAGTACTGATTTTCAAGTTTCTTGGCACTGTCAGTCAAGTACCTAGTCTTTGATTAAAAACAGTATACACACGTGCACACACACACACACACGTGTGTGTGTGTGTGTGTGTGTGTGTGTGTGTTATTGCTTGGAGGGAAAGGGGTGCATGGAGAGAGAATCAGGAAGAGAGAGAAACAGGTGGAGGGAAGAACTTGCCTAGGGGAACTTGCTCCTTGGGAGGTTTGATGCACAGAAATGTCAGATTCTGTCTTGGAGGAGGAGAGTTTATTATATTTTGCAAACAAACCCTTGGAGTATGTATGTGTATTCATAGCATCTCCTATGGATATTGAATTGGTGTTACATTGTGACAGTTAGATTTTTTAGATAGAAAACATTTGGAATGAGCATCAGTAGAAGAGTCAGTCTATGGAGCATTAGGATATCATTTTTCCTCCTTCTCTTACTTCTTTTCTTCCTCCTTCTCCTTCTTGCCATACTAGCACATAGACAGAAGCAACCAACTAAATAGAGAAAATGTCACTAAGGGCAAAGCCTACTTTCTCTGTCAATCCAACAGTGACATTACTACACAAATTGGATTCTTCATCAGTTTCTGAAGTTGGAGGTGCCTCTTGGTGCAGTTTATGGTGCATATAGTGAAGTTGAAGGTGCCTCATGGTGCAGTTATACTTATTCCTTCCACATCACAGTGCCCCTGTGATCTGGAAAATCTATACAAAATATTTTGGCCCACCCTTCATACCAGAGAAGGGGTCTGAATTATTTTTCTTTTTCTCTTATAGGGTTATTTGCAGAGCATTATTATACTATTTGGGTTGATATTTTATATATATATATACATATACATATATATATATATACATACACATATATATGTGTATGCATGTGTATTATACATAACATACACATGCATACATGTATATAACACACGTACATAGATGTGTATATATACATATACACACATGTATGAAACAGTTCTGGGTTTCTAAACTTTTTCTGTGTCTTCTTCTGGCTTTTGCATATCATCTGTGATTTCCATAAAATTCTCCCCAAATTCCCATTTAATTTCTTATGCTGATCTGTGATTTACCAGAACTGTGGTGATGCTGAATGAGGGGAGGAATAACTGTTTAAATTTTCTATCTAAAGGGAAAGTCAGGTTGTGGATAACTGTATGAAGTATTGGACCTGTTGTCAGGAATAGTGAAGCACAAATCTAGCCTCGTTATCAGTTCTGTGATCTTGGACAAGTCACTTAACTTCTCTTCACCTTACTTTCCTCAGCTGTACAATGGAGCTAATGGTAGTACCTATCTTAGTAGGGTTGTTGTAAGGGTCCAAGTAGATAATATCTGTAAACAGTGCTTACTTAACTCACTACTGAAACAGTAACTGTTTCAATGCTTATTCCCTCTCTCTCCTCTCTACCTTTATCTTCTCATACTCCTGGAAGTAGAAGTTAATGGTATAAATTTATTGAATATGCACATTGCCTAGTCCATTAATGTTTGCTTACAGTTTCTTGTTAGGCAGGTTAACCTGAAGCAACACAACCATAGGAATGAAGATAAAGGCATCCAAGAAGGCAGTTGTGTTTTCAAAGAAAAATTTCTGGAAGTCCAGGAACTGAAAGATTACAGTTAGAGGTTCCTGGGCTTCTTAATGAAAATCTTTCTCTAGTTCCTCCTTGGCTTGAGGCCTCCAGTCCTTACATTTCAATAGGACTAGGTATTTTCCCTATATATGGGATCATAAGAAATTGAAGGGCAGGGTGTCATTCACCTTTCAAGTCAGCTTCACATAGTTTTGGTCTACTCAAAAGGTATGGATCAATACCAGCAATCACTTCTCTAGAAATAATATGAAAGGTAAAGTGTCTGGTTCCTCCTCGGGTGAAATATCATAATCTGCATAATATATCTGTTTCCTTAGATGAACAATGATCTTTTATGATTGTAAGATGGTCAGAATATCAGTTGGTTCAAGAACTGGCAAGGTCCTTCAGGGACTACTCCAGTATACCTTGAGAGGAATCTTGGTAAATCACTAAATCTTACATAAGTCAACACAACGAGGGTCTCCAAGTCTAGTTAATGAGTCAATAAGTTTTTATTAAGTACTGACTTGGTGCCAGGCACTGTAATAAGTGCTGAGGATATAAGAAAAGGCAAAAAAACAATCCCTGTTCTCAAGAAACTCATAGCCTAATGGGGGAGACAGCATGAAAACAACTATGTATGTATATATGCAGGAAAAATTAGAGATAATTAAAGGAAAGGCAATAGCATTAAAGGGGCTCAATAAAGTCTTCTCCTGAAAGATAGTATTTTAATTGGGATTTGAAAGAAACCAGGGAAACTGGGAGTCAGAAATTAGGTGGTAGAGTATTCCAGGCACAGGGAGAGTCAGTGAAAATTGCCAAATATAAATGACAGAGTGTTTTCTTTAAATTTATTTTTACTTTTCAACATTCAGTTCCACAAGCTTTTAAATTTTCTCCATCTCTCTTCATCCTTAAGATGGCATGTAATCTGATATAGGATCTACATATGCATTCATATTAAATATTTTCACATTAATAATGTAAAGAAGAATGGAATGAAAAAAGAGAAAGAAGAAACAAAACAAAACAAAAAAGAGAGAGAGCAAATAGTAGGCTTTGATCTGCAATCAGACACCATGATTCTTTCTCTGGATGTGGATGGCATTTTCCAACATGAGATTTTGGAGTTGTTTTAGAACCTTGCTTTGCTGAGAAGAGCCAAGTCTATCCAAGTTAGTCATTGCACAATTGTAGCTGTAATTGTGCACAATGCTCTCCTCATTTTACTCCCCTCACTTAGCATCAGTTCATATAAATCTTTCCAGGTTTCTCTGAAGTCTGGCTGCTCATCATTTCTCAATAGCATTCTATTATATTCATATACCACAACTTGTTCAGACATTCCCCAATTGATGGGTATTCCCTCAATTTCCAATTCCTGGTCGCCACCAAAACACTTGCTACAAATATTTTTGTAGATGTGGGTCCTTTTCTCATTTTTATGATCTCTTTGGGATATAGACTTAAAAGTAGTATTTTTGGGACAAAGGGTATACACACTTTTATAACCCTTTGGGCATAGATCCAAATTGATAGAGATGGAGTAATGTGTAAAAGACATCAAGGAGGCCCATGTCATGGAATCATAGAGTAAGAGGTAGGGAAGGGAGGAGAAGGTGTGAGAAAGAAGAATGGAAAGATGGGGAGAGGGCAAATTGTGAAGAACTTTGAATGCCACTTAGAGGGTTTTATATTTGAAGCTAGAAATGAGAAGTCCTGCAGTTTATTGATTGGGAGAAGGGTGTATAAAATAATCAGATCTGCACCTTAGGAAGATTAATTTGACATCTAGTTAAGTGAAGGATGGGCACTAACTTGAGGCAGAGAGAATAATCAGAAATTTAGTGCAATAGTTCAAAAATGAGTTGAGAAGGGCCTATACAGGATGGTGTCAGTGGGGAGAAGAGACCACATTAGAAAGACATTTAGAAAGTACAATCAATAGAGCTTGTCAAAAGATTGGATTTGAAAGCGTATATGTCAGAGAATGAGGAGTTGAGGATGACAACTAAGTTAGGATCTTGAGTAACTGATAATATGGGGTAGGAATTGATAGCAAAAGAGTAGTGGTTGATTTTTTTTGAGGAGACAGATGAGTTCAGTTTAGATTTGTTCATCTTAAAGAAATCTATGGGACATCCTATTTGATATTTCTTATAGACAGTTGTAGATTTGAGTCTAGAGGTTAGAAGAGATGGGTAGATCTGAGACTCATCAACATAGAGATAGTAATTGAAACTATGGGAATTAATGGCATTTCCAAGTGACATAGTATATAGGAGAAGAAAAGGTGGTCCAGGACAGAAGGTTGGGGAATACTTACAGTTAGTAAATATGAACTGGATGATAATCCAGCAAAGACTTCAGAGCAGTTAGAAAAGGAGGGTTCTTCTATACTTCTCAATTAACTCAGAACATGCATGAAGACAAAAAAATCAGAAATGTACCTGTTGACTTAATAAAGATCATCTAACGCTCTCCTTTGAATAGGAAAAATTATATCAAATTCTAGAATTCTTGTTAAGGACAATATTTTTCTCATAGAAGTAATTATTGAGAGGTATATAGGTTGTGGAGCTGACTTGATACCTTCAGCAATGAACTAAGAATCCCTCTATATACACTGTAGTTGAAATTAAGTTGAAAAGGAGTTGAAAATTAGGCTGAATTAATTTTGGGAATTTACACAAAAAAAGAACCCAAGTAGCTAACCTAAAATGAAGTGTTATTTTTTTTAAAATTAATTTTATTATTTTTAGTGTTCCACAATCATCACCATAAAAACTAAATTTTTTCCCCTCCTATATACCCTCCACCACCCCGCTCCCTCCCTGAGACAGCATACAATTCTATATGGGATCTACATATACATTCCTATTGAATACACTCTCGCCATAGTCATGCTGTGTAGAAGGACTAAAATAAATGGGAGAAATCATATAAAAAACCAAAACACTGAACCCACACACACACACAAATGATCTGCTACATTCTGTGATTGAATTCCATAGTTCTTTCTCTGGATGTGGAAGCATTTTACTTTAGAAGATCGCTGGGAAATTTTTTTTAAGTCCTTGCATTGCTCTGAAGATGGATCCAAGTCTACCAGAAAAAAATTCTCACACACTCTGGTTGTTGCTGTGCACAAAGTTCTCCTGGTTCTGCTCCTTTCACTCAGCATCAGATCATATAAGTCTTTCCAGGCCTCTATGAAGTCTTCTTGTTTATCATTTTTTTTTATAGCAAAATAGTATTCCATTACATTCATGTACCATAATTTATTCAGCCATTGCCCAATTGATGGGCATACCCTTGATTTCCAGGTCTTGGCCACTACAAAGAGTGCTGATATAAATATTTCTGCACATGTGGGACCCTTTCCCATTTTTATGATCTCTTGGGGATATAGTCATAGAAGTGATATTGCTGGGTCAAAGGGTATGCACATTTTTGTAGCCTTTTGGGCATACTTCCAAATTGCTCTGCAGAATGGTTGGATGACCTCACAGCTCCACCAAAAAATGAATTAGTATTCTAACTTTCCCACATCCTCTCCAACATTTATCATCTTCCTGTTCTGTCATGTTTGCCAATCTGATAGGTGTGATGTGGTACCTCAGAGTTGTTTTGATTTGCATCTCTGTAATCAAAAGTGATTTAGAGCATTTTTTATTATGACTATAGATAGCTTTAATTTCTTCCTCTGAAAATTGCCTGTTCATATCCTTTGACCCTTTTCAATTGGAGGATGACTTGTATTGTTGTACATTTAAGTCAATTCTCTAAGTATTCTAGAAATGAGACCTTTATCCTCTAGATTACCTATAAAAATTCTTTCCAAATATACTACATCCCTCCAAATTTTGTTTCCATTGGGTTTGGTTGTGCAAAACTTTTCAGTTTAATGTAATCAAAATTATCCATCTTGTATTTCATGAGGCTTTCTATCTTTTCTTTAGTCAAAAATTCTTCCCTTCTCCATAAATCTGATAAATGTACTATTCCTTGCTCCTCCAGTTTGTCCATGGTATCAATATTTATATCTAGATCATGTACCCATTTGGAATTTCTTCTTGTGTATGATGTCAGGCATTGGTCTATGCCTAGTTTCCACCACATTGTTATCCAGTTTTCCCAGCAGTTTTTGTCGAACAGTGAGTTCTTATCCCAGAAGCTGGGGTTGAAGTATTATATTTTTAACTGATTTTTTTTCACTGATGTATTGCTGTGAAATATAGAATACTATTACCTCCATTTGAGGATCACCCAAAGGATAATGGAATATCTCATAGAAGTCATGGAACATATTGCAACATGTTGCAAGTGAATGATGGCTTATAAGAACTTAAGGGAAAAGCTAAATGAATTGTAAAAAGTTCTACATAGAAAATAATAGTAGATGACATTAGTGGAACTTTTTTAGTCAGAGAACTATAATGAAAGAAAAAAGATAGAAATTAAAGATCTGAATAGAATATCAGAAATACAAGATATAGACTTTTGGCAATTATGGAATGATAATTGAAATGATTAAGTTTATGGAGTTTTTTGTTTGTTTTTTGTTTTGCATTGCATGTCCACTTTGCTACTCTTCACACCAAAAATAATCCCATGATGAAGGACAAAAGATTCATAGATAAGTACAGAAATACAGAAATTTTAAAAGCATTTTATAGACCACTGGACAATAAGACAACAAATGAAATGTAAACAAAAGATAGGGAAAATTGAGATCAAATAATTATATTTTTAATAATGTGCACTGAACAACAAATAACATTAAAATTAATAACATAAAAATGTAACAATGAGACTATGAACCTATCTTTACAGAATACAACCAAAATAATTCTTAGAGGAAAAGTTAGACCTCTGAATACTTACGTTACTGAAAGAGAGAAGTAACAAATCAGTTTCATATTAAACTAAGAGAAAATACCTACCAACAAATTAATGATTCTCAAACAAAGACAAAAATAAAAATTTGAAAATCTGAGAAATTTAATTTAGACTTAGGATTCTTCAATTGATAAATAAAATAGTCATTCTAATAAAACTGATAAAACAATAGTTTATCTATTATCAATCTTACCAAAAGACAAATTGGAGAAGATAAATTTATCAGCGACTTTCAGCAAAGATGGTAATTTGAATATTTCTAGACAAGGGCAATTTTCCTGAGAAAGAAAGTCATAGAAATGAAAAAGTGCTCCAGATGAAACAAAGATTTGATAAAATTAAAAAGAAACAACAATAATTCCTCCATTCAGTTCAGCATTGTAGAAGCAGATGTACAGAATACTATAAGTATTCTGTTCAAGGACATATCTGGGGGAGGTGGAGACTAAAGAGAGCATGTTCTTCCATTAACGGCCTGCACTGTGGGACCAGTTAATTCCTGGAAGGTGATTGTGCAAGGAGACAGAAGGGCTGAGACTGTCACATACCTTGGGGTCCTCCAAGAGTGTGTATCTAAAGCCAATATAGATTTAGTGAGGTCAAGTTAAGAAGCATGAAGTCACAGACTAATGGAAAGTTGACTGTTAGAAGAGATAGAGACAGGTCAAGACCAGTATATATTGAGCTGCCAGAATATAGAGGCACAAGCCAGGATTTGAGGTATATCAGCATCTCGTCCCTCCTCTATCCTAGGTCATCCTATGGAAGATAGTCAGGAGTCAGCAACCTCATCAAAAATGTAGCATTGCAGCAGCAGTAAAATCAGGACTGTAGTAGAAAAAGAATTAGACACCTTATTCAAGAATGAAGGAAGGAACAGAGCTTGAATCTGGTTCTAAGTGTCAATAAAGGAACTGAGCATGGGGATATGTATAAGAAGAAAAACTCTCTTAATACAGTGAAGAAATTCTATGCATGAACAGAAGATAGAGAAAAACATAATGTAATTTTACAATAAATGCAGAGTCCCAGAAAAAAAGAAAAGACAAAGATTCCAAGAGTCAGTGGAACAAATGAAGAAAGAGCTCAAAGGATAAACTCTAATAGTAGAGTAAATGAAAAAAAAATGAATGACCTAGTGTAAAAATATTGGATATCTTAAAAATTGAATTGAGCTTACAAAACACAATGATCCCATGAGACAACAAGAAACCATCAAAATATTGGGGACAAAAAACAGAATATGTGAGATAAGCACTATGTAAAAAATAAACATGTCAACAGAATGTGGACATAGATTGAAAAATAATAAAATTCTTTGAAAATAACGTGTAAGCAAATAACCTGGATACTCTATTTAAAGAAATCCTAAAGAAACAAAACTTGGAACTAATAAAAGTTTAGAAGAAAATGAAAATCCATCAGTAATTTTCTCAAACTCCAAATTAAACACTTCCAGAAACTTTATCATAAAAATTCTGAGTTCTGTGTCAGATAACAATTACTATAATCAACCAGAAGTAAAGTGATTAAGTCCAAAAGTGAAAAGCAGGTTCACACAGGATTCTTTTGCATCTTTGTTAAAGGAAAGAAAAGCTTGAAAAGCTACAAGGGGAAGCAAAAAATAAAGAGCATATGACAAAGAAGTCATGGTAAATATGAACATAATACTACAGAATGAGCGAATTGTCAATAGAATGGTTGACTTTCAGGCAATTCTTTCGAAAAAATCAGAATTGTGTACAGTCTCTCTCCTTGAGAAGGAAAAAAAAAGATAAACATGGCCAAAAGTAGGTAGAATGATCTAATTAAGAAA
>JAQQSK010012697.1:0-11766 GCA_028658325.1 Potorous gilbertii | reverse complement strand
CCAATTGAGTTAGCCTATTTTTCAAGGTGTTATTTCCTTCAATATTTTTTGGGGTCTCGTTTATCAAGGTATTGACCCATATTTCATGCTTTTCTTGCATCTCTCTCATTTCTTTTCCCAGTTTTTCCTCCACCGGTCTAACTTGATTTTCAAAATCCTTTTTGAGCTCTTCCATGACCTGAACTCATTGGATATCTATTTCAGATGTTTGGGATACAGAGGTCTTCACTCTTATGTGTTTACCTGAGGGTAAGCAGTTTTCTTCCTCGTCAGAGAGTAAGGGCGGAATCATCTGCTCCCCAAGAAAATAACCTTCTATGGTCTTAGTTTTTTTTTCCCCTTTTCTGGGCATTTTCCCAGCCATTTACTTCACTTCTGAGAGTCCTCTCCACTCCCCGCTTAGGTCCGCCCAGCTAGTGCTTGGGGTCTGAGATTCAAATGCTGCTCCCCAGACTCAGGACTTTCGGAGGCTGGCCAGCTGCTATTCAGGGTTATATTCAATCAGGTTTCAGGTCAGGGCAGGGCCGCCTCCCGTGCTCAGTTCCCTCAGCAGGTTTATGCAGAGACCTTCTGTAATGGAGCTGCTGCGGAGCTCCTGCCTGCTCTTGGAGCCGCTGGCTGCCTGCTGCCTCTGCCATTGCCTCTGCTGCTGCCTCCCGAGGGGGCCTGAGTCACGGAGACATCCCGCTCCCTTCTCAGCCCGTCCAGATGTCTCTCTCACTGACCTGTGCGTCTGTGGGTGGAGGGACCTTCGCGGCCGCTGGAGATTCTGTCCCTGAAGCCTGCTCGGATCTGCTCGCTCCTCTCAGTGCTGCATAGCCAGAGCAGGGCATGGCTCTGTTCCTGTCCGATGCACGACAGACCTTTGTGATCAGTTTTTCAGGGCTCTCTGGAATGGAAATCTCCTTCACTGTGTTGCTGCATGGCTCCACTGTTCCAGAATTTGTTGGGAGTGCTTTCTATAGATAATTATGGGCTGTGGGTTCGGAGCTAGCATATGTGAGTCTTTCTCCTCCACCATCTTGGCTCCACGCCCTCTCTTTGTTTTCAAAGAGGACCATGACATCAGAGAAATGATGACATGACTTGCACTTGCCTTTGTTTTGAGTGAGTTTGTTTTTAGAGCACTGTGCAAGGTCCCCAGCCTCACTTTCTCTTCCTGACCATCTGACCAGTGACAGATATTCATCAGGATGACTGGAAATGGCCCAGGATGCAAAGGGAGATCTTGGCATTTTAAGCCTTAGTGTAGCCAAAGGAACTGCAGACTCCTGCTTGAAGAACCACCACATACTTCAGCACAGCCCCAGATAAGCAGGCCCCCTTCAGTGGCCAGACCACCATGTGCTTCAGCATAAAGGTAGATGCCAACCTTAAAGGTACTTAAGCCAAGAGGCAGCTGCCACCCAGCACCAGCCTACTACACTTCAGTGTAGCCCCAGACAAACAAGAAGTCTCCAGAAGCTTGGCCCCCACATACTTCAGTATAACCACAAGGAAATGCACAAACACTCCACCAGGACTCTGCATATTCTAGACACCACCACTGGGATCCCAGCTCAGCACCAGGTAAGCTTCCAGGCCCCTTCACCCACAGAAGTGCCAGTTGAACCCCCACACATGCCCTCTGCACAGCACCAGACAGGAGGGTCCTTCTTAGACCTCAGAGAAACATTAGTGCAGCACCAGAGAAATAGTCAGGGCCTGCAGCCCCTAGGACAAGAAGTCAGAGACAGTGCCCCTTCCACTATGGATACAGATCTCAAATTTAAAATAAATGAAACACCCTCCTAAATAAAAGAGAATGAGCAAAAACAAACAAAGAACAAATAAAGCAATCTGACCTTAGTTATTATGGTAACAGGGAAGACAAAGACACAAACTCAGAAGAGGACAACGATGTCATAACTTCTATGGATAAAACCCCAAATAAAAAAGGGAAGTCATCTCAAATCCAGAAAGAACTCTTGGAAGAGCTCACAAAGGAGCTTAAAAATCACATAAGAGATGTGATAGAAGAAAAATTGGGAAAAGAAATGATAGTAATGCAAGAGAATTATGAAAAAAGAGTCAACAGTCTGAAAAAACTGTTTAAAATGTAGACTTGGCCAAATGGAAAAAGAGATACAAAAATCCACAAAAGAAAATGACTTTTTAAAGAGTACAATTGGCCAAATGGAAAAGAAAATACAAAACCTTATTAATGAAAACTATATCTTAAAATTACAATTGGACATGTAGAAGCTAATGACTCTATGAGACATCATGAATCAATCAAACAAATTCAAAAGAATGAAAAAAATAGAAGAAAAAGTAAAATACCTTATGGGAAAAGCAACTGACCTGGAAAATAAATCCAGGAGAGACAATATCAGAACTATCTGAAAGCCAAAATAAAAAGGAGGACCCGGACAGAATCTTTCAAGAAATTATCAAGAAAACCTGCCCTAGTGTCCTGGAACAAGAGGGCAAAATAGGCATTGAAAGAATCCATCTATCATCTCAGGAAAGAGATCCCAAAACAAAAACCCCAAAGAACATTATAGACAAATTTCAGAGCTCTCAGGTGTAAGAAAAAAATACTGCAAGAGTCCAGAAAGAAACAATTCAAATATTGAAGGGTCGCAATCAGGATCACACAGGACTTAAAGAAGTTAGATTAGAGCTAAAGAAACAGATCTGAAAATCACCTGCATGGAGATGATAGTGGAATCAATGAAATCTAAAGAAGGAAAAGCACAGAGTTAGAGGAGACACATGGCATCATCTAGATGAAGATAAGGCAAAAAGACAGAGAAGGAGTAATCCCATAGATGAGAAGAGAACAAAGAGAGAGTAGTCATCAAATGCTATAGAGAAACACCTATCAAAGAGAAACAGTTGATCAACAGTGTTCAAAGAGAACTTCTCTGTGGAGAAGTAAAAACAGAGAGGGATTGAGAAAATACCATTAGATTTACTGACTAAGAAATCATTTGAAACTTTAGAGAGAGAAGTTTCAACTGAATGATGAGATTGGAAGCCAGACTACAGGAAATTAAGAAGAAAATTTGAGGAAAGGAAGTGAAAATGCTAATTATAGATGGCTGTCTCAAAGAGTTCCATCTCAAATGGAAGGAAATACATGGTAAGATAGCTAGCAGGAATGAAGGGATCAAGGGAGATGTTTTTTTTTGTTTCTATAGGTGACATGGATACATTCCCAGGCCATAGGGAAACAGCTAGTAGGCATTAAATACTATAAAACTTATATGTTGATGGTAATGTTGCTGATTATAACTTAATGGTACTCCTGGGTCACTCACATTTGGGGAGTTGAGGATCATTCTCTTATCTTAGCCTGACCCTATGGCAAGCATTTTCTTGCTATCTTATTTTAAATAGTTTGACTGAGGGCAGAGGGAAGATAGTGGAGTAGAAGCAGGGACCTGACCGAGCTCTCTGCCCAAATCCCTCAAAATACCAATAAAAAAATGACTCAATGAATTCTAGAGGAGCAGAAACAACAAAATGACAGAGTGAAACAGATTTTCAGCTCAAGATAATCTGAAAGACTGACAGGAAGGGTCTTCTGCACTGGGCTCTGAGCAGAGCAAAGCCCACATAGGTCATGCTAGCACAGATGAGCCTCAGGGTGCTGAATCACTGACAGCTGTAGCAGTTTCTGGACTTCTTAACTCATTAATTCCAAAGACAGCTTCAAAGGTCAGTGGGAAAGCTCTTTCACCTTGAAGAGAAAGGAATGTGGTCAGGCCACAGCCACAGCCACAGTCACAGCCCCAGGGTGGCTGCAGTCATTACTGGAGCTCTTGGCCTATAGAAAGTGAGGGAACTGAGCTGCTGATCTGGGTCACCATCCTGGGTGGTTGTCCTGGAGTGAGGAGGAGCACTAGCTTGGCAGAGATGGTGGTGGCTATGGAGGGGGAATCCTACTCACAGATGAAGGGCAGAAAAGAATGCTTGTGGCTGCTCACAGACCAGAGTGCAATGCAGGAGAGGAGTAAACACCTCTCATTGATCATGCCACTTTGGAGGAAGTAAGAATTTATAGGTCTCTAGGGATATCTCTGAAAACAGCTGCACAAAACCCCTGAGACATGTGACAGTACACCCTCCACTTAACAAAGAACTCAAAAGTCAAGTAATTGGCTGGGAAAATGACCAAAAAAGGGAAAAATAAGACTACAAAATGTTACTTTCTTGGTGAAAAAGTATTTTCTTATGACAAGGAAGATCAAAGCATACAACCAGAGGAAGATTAGTGCATACAACTGGAAGAAGACAGCAAGGTCAAGGTTCCTACATCCAAAGCCTCCAAGAAAAATATGAAAGGATCTCAGGCCATGAGAGAGCTCAAAAAGGATTTTGAAAATCAAGTAACAGAAATAGAGCAAAGATTTGAAAGAGAAATGAGAGGGATACAAGGAAATCATGAAAAACGAGTCAACAACTTGCTAAAGGAGACCCCAAAAAATTCTGAGGAAAAAAACACCTTTAAAAATAGACTAACCAAAATGGCAAAAGAAATCCAAAAAGCTAATGAGGAGAAGAATGCATTAAAAAGCAGGTTTGGCCAATTGCAAAAGATAGTCCAAAAACTCAGTGAATAAAATAATTCCTTAAAAATTAGAATGGAGCAATTGGAAGCAAATTAATGACTTAATGAGAAATAAAGAAATTATAAAACAAAGTCAAAAGAATGCAAAAAAAGAGAAGACAATGTGAAACATCTCACTGGAAAAACAACTGACCTGGAAAATAGATCCAGGAGAGATAATTTAAAAATTATTGGTCTACCTGAAAACCATGATCAAAAAAGGAGCCTAGACATCATCTTTCAAGAAATTATCAAAGAAAACTGCCTTGATATTCTTAAATCAGAGGTTGAAATAGAAATGGAAAGAATTTACCAATCACCTCTTGAAAGGAAAAGCCCTAGGAATATATTAGCCAAATTCCAGAGTTCCCAAGACAAGAAGAAAATATTACAAGCAGCCAGAAAAAAAACAATTTGAATATTGTGGAAATGCAATCAGGATAACACATAATTTAATTGCTTCTACACTAAGTGACTGGAGTGGTTGGAATATGATATTCCAGAGATCAAAGGAGTTAGGATAAAAACCAAGAATCACCCACCCAGCAAAACTGAGTATAATTCTTCAGGAAAAAAAATGTTAGTTAAATACAGAACTTCCAAGTATTCTTATTGAAAAGACTAGAGCTGAATAGAAAATCTGACTTTCAAATACAAGAATCAAGAGAAACATGAAAAGAAAAACAGGAAAAAGAAGCCATAAGGGACTCATTAAAGTTGAATTATATTCCTACATGGAAAGATATTATTTGTAACTCATGAGACTTTTTTTTAAGTGTTAGGGTAGTTAGAGAGAACATATATATATATATATATATATATATATATATATATATATATATATACAAATAATTAGAGAGAATACATATAATACACACACACACACACACACATATATATATATATATATATATACATATGTTAAAGGGAATAACTAATATTATGTATTCGTTAGAGGGAATACATACACATAAATACACACACATATATTTGGAAAGAGAGAGAGACAGAGGGCACAGGGTGAGCTGAATATGAAGGGAGGATGCCTAAAAAATAAAACTAAGTGTTGACAGGAATGTACCGGAAGAAAGAAAGGGAGAGGTGGAATGTAGTAAATCATCTCACATAAAAGTGACAAGAAACAGCTTTTACAGTGGATGGGAAAGAGAGGGGAGCTGAGAGGGAATAAGTGAAACTGACTCTCATCCAATTTGGCATAAGGAGGGAATAGAACACATTCAATTGAGTATGGAATTCTGTCTTACCTTTCAGGAAGGAAGAGGGGAAGGGGATAGGAGAGGGAGGATGATAGAAGGAAAGTAGATTGAGAGAAGGGGTAAACAAAAGCCAATACTATTGTGGGGGACAGGTCAAAGGAAACAATTAAATAAATGGAGGGCAGGATAGGATAGAGGGAAATGTGGTTAGCCTTTTGCAACATGACTGTTATGGAAGTGTTTTGCATGGCCACACATGTATGACCTACATTGAATTACCTGCTTTCTCAGTTAGGGTGGGTGGGGAGGGAGGAAAAGAAAACATGCAACTCAAAATTTTAGAAATGAATGTTAAAATTGTTTTTGCATGCAACTGGGAAATAAATTGTACAGGCACTGGGGTATAGAAATTTATCTTGCCCTACAGGAAAATACAGGGCAGGTGTATGGCAGGAGGGGAGTGATAGAAAGGAGAGCATCTTTGGGGAAAGGACTTGTTAGGGTACACACTCTCCTGGGGGAAGATGGGACAGATGGAGAGAAAATTTGGAATTCAAAATCTTGTAGAAGTGAATGTTGAAAACTGAAAATAAATAAATTATATTTAAAATAAATAAATAAATAAAAGCTTTCTCAGCAGAAAAAATGTTAAATAGTCTGGTCCTTGAGCCTAGGTTTGTAGTATGAGTCTGATGGTTGCTTGTAATTTAAATACAATTAATATTTTTTAAAAGCCACTGTTTATGTTTCAGTAAGGAGGAGTTAAAGCAAATAAAATCAATTTCAAAAAGTCCATTACAAATGAAGATAACTTTCATGTTATTGTTCTTGTTCAATTGTTTTTGTCATGTTCAGTTTGCTGTGACCTTATTTGTTTTTGTTTTTTGGCAAAGATGCTGAAGTGTTTTACTAGTTCCTTCTCCTGTTCATTCAGATGAGGAAACTAAGGCAAACAAAATTAAGTGACTTGCCTCAGTCAGCTAGGAAGTGTCTGAGGTCAGATTTCAACTCAGGAAGATGAAACTTCTTGATTACAGGACAAGTACTCTCTCTACTGTACCATATAGAAGTCCCAAGGAGAACTTTAGAAAAGAATACCCCAAGGATACCCATGGTGGATGGGAGGGGAGGCAAGAAAAGATGTATGCGAAGGAGGTGGTCCTTCACTGCCATTCTCTCTATTTTTACATGCATAAACAGGCACATTCATATGAAAGTAAGAAGCTATATGGCCATGGTGTATCATGCTTATCAAAATGAGACATAGCCACAAATGAATAAAATTCAATTTACAAATCATTTAGTCTTAATTAAGCACTTTCTATGTGTCAAGCACTCCATAAAATTCAGGATATACAGGAAAAAGCAAACACTCAATCCTCATCATCAAGAAACTCACATTCTTCATAATTGGGAGAGCTGTGAGCTGATCCAGCTGTTCTGGAGAGTAATTTGGAACTATGCCCAAAAGGCTACAAAAATATGCATACCCTTTGACCCAGTAATACTGCTTCTAGGACTGTATCCTCAAGAGATCATAAACATGGGAAAAGGTCCCACACGTACAAAAATATTTATAGCAGTACTCTTCATGGTGGCCAAAAACTAGAAATCAAGGGGATGTCCATCAATTGGGGAATGACTGAATAAATTGTGGTATACGTATGTAATGGCTTGCTATTATGCTATTGTGCTTAAGAAATGATGAACAGGAAAACTTCAGAAGACCTGGAAAGACTTACATGAACTGATGTTGAGTGAGAGGAGCAGAACCAGGAGAACTTTATACACAGCAACAACCACAGTGTGCCAGGATTTTTTCTGGTAGATTTAGAACTTCATTGCAATGCAAGGACTTAAAAATTTCCCAATGGTCTCTTAAAGCAAAATGCCTTCCACATCCAGAGAAAGAAATATGGAATTCAATCACAAAATGTAGCAGATCATTTTCTTTTGTATTACATTTTGGTTTGTTTTATGATTTCTCCCATTCATTTTAATTCTTCTGTGCAATATAAGTAAGGAGAAAATGTGTTTAGTAGGAATGTATGTGTAGAACCTATACAAAATTGTATGTGATATCAGGGAAGGAGAGAGGAGGGAGAGGAGAAGAAGGGTAAGGGAAAGGGGAAAATCTAAGTTATATGGAAGTGATTGTAGAACGCTGAAAACAAATAAAATAGTAATAAAAATTAAAAAAATTAAAACAATAAAAAAAGAAACACATTCTAATAGGGAAGCCACATGAAAATTGAACCCTTAGTGATCATCTAATCCAATCCACTTATTTCAAAGGTTGAAAAACCTGAGGCACAGAAAGGTAAAATTATTGCTCTAAGCTCACATGGCTGATAATAAACAGTCAAGATTCCATCCTAGGTCTTTTCATTCTTAACCTAGTGCCCTTTCCATCTATCACATTATTCTGAAAAACAGACATTATGTCCGTTTACATTTATATTATGTCTTAAATCTATTACATCATTTGAACTTCTCAATAAGAAACAATCAAACATAGTGCATTGGACATTGAACTTGAGGGGAGACTTGGTTTCAAATCCTACCATGGACATTTAACAGTTAAGTGACTCTGGGAAGTTTACTTACCTTCTCTCCATATTAGTTCCTTCATGTCTAAAAGGAAGAGGATTGGATGAGGTGGATTCTAGGTTACTCCCAACGCTAAAACTACTATATGATATGTGTGTGAGACAAAATCCTATAAATATTATGATTAATCTCCATTTTACAGATAAGGAATGAAAGTAGAGGTGGTTTTATTCCTTATGTTCATATTGTCTTGCTCTGCACAGTTTCTGGCACAGAGTAGGATGTAAGACTTGCTTTTCGATTAATTTTTGATTGTAAGTAACTTGTTCATGGATACACAACCAGTGGCACTGAAAACCAGTGCCATTGATCTCTTCTGATTCCCTGTCCAGCTCCCTGTCTATTTAACAGTCTGCCTCTTAGAATAAGATAAATTGCAAGAGGGCCAAGTGAGATAGGAGATCACCAGAAGGAGGGACCAATTTCTTTCTTTCTTTCTTGCTTGCTTGCTTGCTTTCCTTCTTTCTTTATTTCTTTCATTTGTTTTTTAGAGTAGAGGGATCACATGTAGTGAGTGTTTAATGTGTTTGTTGAATTAAATTTGACTGCTATCATCTCTGGTCTGTCCTCCTCTAAGTTAGATGATAGAAAGTGATCTTTGCCCTATTGAATGTATATTTGCAGAGGAAGATAACACTTTTGGAATATATATGTGCCCAGTTTACCAATTCATCACATCAAAAAGCTTACAAGACCTCTCTAAAGTCCTATGCTCAACAACATTATACTTACCTTCTTGTGGTGCCATCTGCACATTTTCAAAAATCCAAAAAACTCAACCATAAAATATTCCTTCTCATCGATTCCCTGTTCTAGTAATGGCATTAAAATCAGAATGGAAAACCCAACTTCTTAACAACAGCAAAAACTTTACCTCTGGGCTTTTCACAGTACAGTGCAGATATACTCAAAGTAACAAAATTTGGCCCATTAACCAGGCAGAGAGGCCACGATCACATCAAGCCAGTGGATGAGAGTCAATTTTAAGTTCAGACATGATGACTCCAAGAACGTTGAGGACAAATGTTCAAATCATCACTCTCTTACTGTTGACAGTTTTTATTTCCATTGCCTGAGAGTTCTGTTATTTTTTATACTACGTAATGAGGCTTTAACTAGGCAAGTCCTCTGACTTCAAGCATAGTCCATGAAAGGAAGAAAAAAAAGGAAATCATTTATCAATACTCTTGTCACCCTCTTCTGAGCCTTAATTAGAATTAATCTCTGTCCCAGGATGACTTCTGGGCTTATTTTTTTTATCTCGCTCTCTCTTTGAGGAAGAAAAATGTGTTCATGAACTTTCAAATATAGCACTTGCTTCACGTTTTTTCCCCTAGCCTATTTTGAGTGGTACTTCTAATACGCAGATCCCCTGGCACCAAGAACCATCATTACCTAGAATCTAAGACCACATGCTCAAGAATGTTGCCAAAAAAGGAGAGCTTCGCAGTGCCAACTTTGGCTGGGGAAAAGCATTAGGGTATGAAGAAGAAGAAAATCTATGTCACTCGTTTATTTTTGCAGGCAAAATAAAATTTCACTGAAATGATCAGGGGTGGTATTTGCATAAAAGAATACCATATTTGGTGCATGAAAGAATGCCATAATTGTTATTGATTATATTGTGCCCAGTAAAGGAGGCAGACTAGTCATGTATCATGCAACAGAGATAGCGCATGAATAGTCAGATTATTCCACTGGTACATACAAGATAAAAAATAGATGAGAAAAAGGTCTAGGGGACCTTATGTACATGTTAGAGGGCACCATAGAAAGATCACAGAGAGCCTTTGCTTCCTGTCTGTCTGACTTAAGCACATCACCTCTCCTTTGTCTTCCTCAGTTTCTTCATCTATTAGAAAAAATGATGAGGTTGGACTTAATAATTCCTAAAGTCCTTTCCAATTCTAAAACCTGTGAAAACCCACAAATGAAAATACACAGACAAGAACTGTACCAGGCCAGAAGACAGAGAATGTTTGTGATCTGGACCAGTAGTAGAGTACTCACACCTATGAATGCATGGATGCATGAGATCATAAACTTAGAACTAGAGAGGACTTTAATGGTAATACAATCAAATACCTTCATTTTACAGATAAGGAAACTGAGGCACAAAGGTAATACAAGGAGTGTTTTTCCAAGGTCACACAGTTTTTTAGGGGTCAAGCTAGGTCCACTGACCTTAAATATAACTTTCTCCTGGGCCATGCTTCCTCATGATCCAGGTGAAACAGAGATCCACACAGTCTGTGTGATTTTTCCAACTGGGCCCATCATTTGTTCTGTTTATGGTTGATCAAGAAGACTTAAAAAAAAGAGAAGTATTGAATATGAGTTCTACCATGTAATATTAAGCATAACATTGGACAGGTTGCTCAGCTCCTCTGAGTCTCAATTTTATCACTGATAAGTTGAAGGGGAGAGACTGAGCCTATCATTCTACTAACACGACTCTCAAATGACTTTAACTGCTAAATCCAATGGCCTTTCCTCAGTGCTAATCTTTCATTTTCTTCATGTTTCAACAGTATCAACTCTCATCATCCCCTCTTCTCCCTTGACTTCTGGGACACTGTGTTTTATTGCCTTTCCTCCTCCTTGTCTGAACATTCCTCAGTCTCCCTTGCCAACTCTATGCTTTTGTACAGGCTTACCCCAGGCTTAGAAGGTGCTTTCTATTCATTTCTTAGATCCCTGCGTTTCCTTTGAAACTCAGATCAAGTATCACCTTGTACTCAAAAATATATCCCAACTCTCAGCTGCTAGTTCCTCACACTTCAAATTAAGTTTTAAAACTAAACATCATCTTTAACTCCCCCTTCCTCTTTAGGCCTCTCCCATCTCAAGTCACCAGCCAAGCCCTGTCAATTCTAATTTCACATCATCCATTATATGCATTCCCTTTCTTCCATTCATACTGCCCAGAGGTTAGAACAAGCCATTATCATCTCTTACCTGATCTACCATAACAACCTCCTAAGAAGTCTTCTTCTATCCAGTCTCTCTACTCTCCTATCCTTCTATACATTTGTCAATGTGGTCTTGCTAAGGTACAGGTCAAATATTATCACTCAAAAAAGCTCCTATTTGTAGATAATGATGCAAATTTCTTAAATTAAGATTTAAGACCTTCCACAATTCAATTCCACTCTTTCTTGACTTATTTCCCTTTCATGTACCATGTAACAGGATTTGAACAGTGTCTGCTGTCACCTTCACCAATTTCCAATTATGTATACAGAGAAAAGGAAGGAGAAGGCATCTTGAGGGCAATAAATATTGAATTGGGTGGAAAATAAGGTATTTGACCCTCTGGAAGCAGGACAAAGCAAAGTAATA
>JAQQSK010012696.1:0-11767 GCA_028658325.1 Potorous gilbertii | reverse complement strand
TTAATGAGCCTTACTGAGTGACTTACACAAGTGACTCATAAAGCAACCAATAAACAGATATTTTGATTGTAGCAAAAAGGATTTATAATGAACACTCCCTCATAGCTGTTATTGTCTGCTTCCCACCTTGCTGTGACATCTTTCTGGGATTAGTAGTTTAACTTCTGAGTTTGTATTTTAACTTTAGTTTTATATTTAAACATATTTTTGTTTTAAATATTTTAAAAATATTTTATTTTTAAAATAAAATTAAAGTATATTTTAACAACAACAATAAATAAAGCCCCATGACACTTTGGCAAGAAAATCAAACATGTTTCAGCTATTAAAAAAATGAGATTATTTGCTTTTCATGTATTTTGGAGTTTAGTGGTATGTTAAAGAATTCAGTACATCTACGTGGGATTCCTGTCATCAGTGAAAGATTATCTGTGACACTTTTTTTTTCTTAGAGAAACAATTCTATTTTGAATAGACCAGTACTTCTTTGGAATGGTCTTTGTGGTCTGATTTAACACCTGACAATAGGTAGAAGATTCTGTTTTCTACTTAAAACAATACTTTCATCAACTAACTGATGTTTAAAATCCTACAGCAAGAGGATCCTGTTAAATGCACCCCATCTCCTAAGAGATAACTACATTAAGGTTAATGGACTCTCTAAATAAGTTGGTCACAGTTTCTGTGGTCATCATTAATGGAGGATGTAGAGGATGGTGATCATTGGACCTAGGAAGATAGCAGAGCAAGGGATACCTTGGTGGCAGTAAAGGGTATGAAAGTTTAGAGGTATGCAAGAAAGAATTTATATACTTTGGAATTTTGTATAGATCAGTACAAGCTTGCAATTTTGGGAAGGTTGTGGGTTTCAGATCCACTTCTGGTAGAGAAACTGAGATGAAAGAATAGCCTAGTGACAGAATTTCTGGGTAATTACTAATTAACTTATTAATTAGGCTAGCAAATAATCCATAAATTGATTGATAGTTATCTTTCCAGGTGACCACAAACCATAGAGATCATCAAATGCTTAAAAACCCTTGGAAAAATGAGTGTCCAGACAGGTGGAGATCAACCCTGATTGTTGAACAATCAATGAGGGGATGGATTTTCAAATGAGGAGGAAGACTGAAAACCTTTAGCTGCTCGGGATGGTTGATAAAGAGACTTATCTTTCTCCAGCTGTCTGGACAAAGGAATCCATCTCCACTGAGACCATTTAAGTTCCCCAGTGGGGACGGTGGTTTCAAGGGCTTGATATAATGATTTTTATTGTCTCTGATTTCACCTAGATTAGATTTTCTTTACACTTAAATCAGAAATAAACTCTCCTGTTTGGGTGGGGTCCCACCCAAGATGGAGGACAGTGTTCTTGGCTGGTTAGGTCTGCTGTGAATACAAAAGGTACCCTAAGGGTTAGTATTAAATTTGCTTTTTCAATACCTTGTGAGGCCCCTCCTGAACCTTAGGGCTCCCTAAAGTCTCTTCCTCTTAACTTGAAATACCATCAAGTTTCCCCCCTTACCCTGGACCAAAACATTTCTTGTCTCCCCCCCATCCTGAGTCATAAAATTTCCTTTGTCTCCTTTATCTTGAATCTCCTATCATGTCATCCATCTACCTCACCTTGTTCCCAATGTTCAACCATGATAAGAAACCCTAAAATTACATCATTATCCTACAGGCTTTATGGATTTCTGTTTACATAGGCCTGATTTTAACTTGTATAAGAGTCTTTGTTTAACTCCTTACTAAATTTCAGGTCTGTGCACTTCACGTAATAAAGCTCCCAATGAATGGCTAAGAGAAAACCATCTAAGTGAATTCTTTCCCACCTGAACCAGCTCTCCCAACTGGCACCACAAAAGGCTAACTGGCTGATCAGACCAATATAGCTCGGAACGCTCTACCAGAGGGTGGGTACAAACTGTCCACGTGAACATTTGGAGTCAATTCTCTAAGTTTCTACATCCTGCATTTCCTTTGAGCAGTTTCAGTTCTTGTTTGCTCATAGACCTATGAGAAATGTACTCACTTGAAACAAATAACAATACTCACTGTAAAGGTGGGGAAATTCTCATTTCTTTTAGCCAATTATTCCATATTCTTAGGGAATAGGTCATTTTCTAATGGAGAGGAAACTTGCTCAGACAAATGCAACACTTTTTATATTGGTCCCAATTTGAATTTCCCACCTTGCTCTTCATTGGCTAGATGTAGTTTCCTGAACTTCCCACTTCATGTTCTCCTTCCTGATAGGTTCTCCTTTAAATAACTCATTAAGCATGCATACAAGCTTCTGACCTTTTACCTAATCAGAAGCCTGGCTCTGCCAGGTCCCAATTCTGATTAGAATTAGTAACCTCTGACTTACATTCTGCTGTCACTCAAAGCTGAGAGGAGTTTTAACCTGTGGAAACAGAATTCCTCCTTTTGTTTCCCACAGCACCTCTCTGATGTGGGCACACCATGTTGAGGAGTCCTGTGCCAGTGTCTCCCATGTTATATGATCAATTCCGGAGTTCTTAAGAGAGACTTTGAAAGTGTTCTTGTATCACTCCTTCTGGAGACCATGCGAATTCTTGCCCTGTGTGAGTTCTCCATAAAATAGTCTTTTTTTGGCAAGTGTACATTTTGCATTCAGACAATGTGGCCAGCCCATCAGAGTTGTGCTCTCTGAAGCAAGGTTTGAATGGTTGGCAATTTAGGTCTAGAAAGGAACTCAGTGTCTGGTATCTTAATCTGCCAGGTAATCTTCAGAATCTTCCTAAGATAATTCAAATGGAAGTGATTCAGTTTCCCCACATGGTGCTGGTATACTGTCCAGGTTACCTAGGCATGCAACAATGAAGTCAGCACAATGGCTCTGGAGACCTTCAGTTTAGCTGTCAATCTAATATCTCTTCTTCTCTCCCATACTTTGCTTTGGAGTCTCCCAAACACTGAGCTACCTCTGGCAATGTGTGTGTCAACCTCATTATCAGTGAGTACATCCCTGGAAAGTAAACTACCAAGGTGAGGCAGCTAGGTGGTAGAGTGGATAGAGCACTAGTGCAGGAGTCAGGAGAACCTGAGTTCAAATCTCACCTCAGACACTTGACACTCACAAGCTGTGTGCCCTTGGGCAAATCACTTACCCCAGTTGCCTCATCCTGGGTCATCTCCAGTCATCCTGATGAATCACTGGATCACTGGATTCAGATGGCTCTGGAGGAGAAGTGAGACTAGTGACCTGCACAGCCCTCCCTCACTCAAAACAAAGTCAAATGCAAATCATATCATCATTTCTCTGATGGCATGGTCTTTTTTGGCAATGAAGGATGAACACATACACCAAGGTAAGTGAACTTATCCATGGCATTGAAACCATAACTTTTAGTCATAGAGTATTGATTGGAATATTGAGATATTCCAATCTGTGTGACTTGCCCATGGTCACACAGTTAATATATTCCAGAGATAGATTTAACCTCTGTGTTACTGCCCCAAGGCAAATCCTCTATTCAATATGCCTTACTGCTTCTCAAGCTTACAACCATATAATAAATAACCCCCTCTTCCCTTCCTTATTTGCAGTTTTTACGGAAGTGAAAAAACATGATGTACCTTGAAGTGGTGGTGGTGGTAGTGATGGTGTCCCTACAACGGGTATGATCCTTCAGGGATAGGGTGAGCACTTTAAGTCCACTTTAGAAAGTTCAGAGCTTCTGCCCTTGAAAGCTGAGAAAAGGTTGCTTTCTGCTGGCTCTTCCAACATGCCTTTAGCCAGTCTCCTGGTATTCTTGGAGCCAAAGGGAACATTTTTGAAGCCTATTTAATATTTGGAAGCAGCCAGCCCAGGTACTCACGTTATTCACTGTAACTGTCAGGTGGCATTGTCTTTCTCACTGGGTTGCCATGTAGAAAGAACTCTATAAACTATAAAAGTCTATTTAAAGGTGAACTTTATTCTCATAATTGTTATTCATCTTGTTTTACACATTTTACCAGTGTTGCCCAAGTTATGCACTGATACTCTCACATATTAAAAGGTACAAGTGTCTAAACCTGTAAGATGCTCGAACAATATGTAGGTTTTTATGGAGTTTAGGAAAGTTCAGGTTTAAGCATTGTGGTAGATGACGTGTGGATGGGCTGAGATATTTATTATTTGGTTTACTACTCAAATTCATGAGATTGTGGATCCACTAAAATTGTCAATTAATCATGAGTCTGGGATAGCTTTAGCCTATAGCAACTATGAGCTTTGCAAAACTGCCCTGGGTCTATGTGAGGCTTGCATGGCAATAGGATGGCGATTTTGGTCCTGACTATCTCTACTCATCTGGGGAAGGAAACAAGCAGTTATTAAGCACTTATTATGTACCAAGTGCTGATCTAAGTGCTGGGGAAACAAATGTGAGCAAAAAGCAACCACCAAGGAGTTTGCATTCTAATGAGAAAGGTAGCAAACAAAAGAAAGCCAAGAAGGGGGAAAGGGGAGCTGCATGGGGTCAAAGTTCAAAAGTCACCAACAGACAGGAGGGCAATGAGCGTTGGCCAGTATGGGCCTTTCTGAAAATGAATCAAATTAGCTTGAAGAGGTTGGATTTGTTGATTTTCTCTTGATTTATTTTTACTACTTTATTCTCATAGAGACCAAGATATTTTTGATACTCTGAAGATTTATCTTGGTGTCTACCTGCTGAGACAAATGCAAAAAACAAATATATCTTTATCTTTGTATAGAATAGTTAATTGTATTACATACATGAATGGAGGGGAGCAGTGATGTGGATAATTACAAATGGCAGATAATTAAAAACGTTCATTTGACCTTATGATATGTCTTGTCTTTATCATATTTGATTTTAGAATGTACAGTACTCTCAATTCATGAAACTATAACAAAGAGATATATTTTAAGAGGAATTGGAAAGCGATAAAGTTTAACTAAGTCTCTATTTTGCTGATCAGCTTCTATTACTTGAAGCTTAGAATAGGCAGCATTGTGTCTCATACTCATACACAAAGCACTGATCTAGGTAATGTTAATATTTTCTTCTCTTTTTCTCCTTCACTTTCTTCTCCAACCACTAGAGAGTTGTGAGATCAGAAAAGTAGTCACTACTTACATTAACCCTAAAGAAGACTGGAGCCTCTTTCCTACCTTAAGACAGTTGATAAGAATGGACACAGTTGAGACGTCTAGGCTAGTGTTACCTAAACAGGTCCTTACACTGTGACTACAGAACTGAGTATCTTGATAGGGGGATGGAGCAAGAGGGCAAGGCTCACTGGGGTGGAACAATGCATCTCTGGGGAGTTGGCTTCCTTGGCTGTCTATTGGCCTTCCTTGTGTTGTATTGGAAAACACCATTTGCATTAGGTTATAGTTTAAAGTACTTGAGGTCTTGGGCGTTGAACATTCTAAAGAGTTTGACAGGGGATAATGGACACAAGGTCAGTGACAGCTTTGTCTTTGACAGCACTGCCAAAGTCCTTCCCTGTTTGTTCAGGTAAGCTGATATTAGAGGTGTCATGATCCTGCCAGTCAGTGGTCTTGGGACCCTTACAATGGACAAAAAGCAAATAACATCCCAGTGTTTCAGACAAGGAACTCTTCTTAGGAATCCAATTCTTCTAGGAACAAATAGATATAAAATACCTTTCTTCATCTAATCCTGAATAGGTTTCCTCTATTCAATGTTAGGAAAGCAGGGCAATTAAAATCCGAGTTCCAACATGGAGTAGCTACTGATAATATTTTTATCTGATATCAAGATATTTATTAGTCATAGAATGCACCAAAGAACTGGGTCACATGGTCAAAAAAAATGGTTGTTGGAAGGACTGGAAGAGCAGGGTTTTTTTTTTGTTGTGGTTGTTGTTTTTTTAACCTATTTTGTGTAATGAACCTTTTTGGCGCTCATGAAGCTTATGGAGCAATTCTTTCCTTGCCATTATTCATTGAATAGGCATTGCCTCAGACAATCTGAGGCTTGGGACAGACCTTAATTTAGAAGGCCCAGGATCATCCGGTGCATCTTAGGTCATTGCTTTTGTCTTACCACTGTACTCCAATGACCGTGAAAGAGAAAGTGAGGCTGAAAACGTTCATTAATCCTTTCTCACCGGAATGTCTTTAAATGCATAAAATAAAATGCATAGGATTTCAAAGGACACCAAGTATATTCTAAATAATGATGTATTTTTTCCCATCCAAATTGAATGCTTGGGGGCCGTAGATCTGAGAGTAGGAATAATAATAAAAACTAACATTTAAAAAAACATTGTGAGATTTGCAAAGTCCTTTACAAGTGTTATACTTTTATCCTACGAGCCCCCTGAGGAGATAAGGGCTATTTTTATTCTCTCCCTTTTTACAGATGAGAAAACTGAGATAGAGAGAAGTTAAGTGACTGGTCTGAGGTCACATATAGCTATTAAGAATCTGAAGCTGGATTTGAACTTAGGTCTTCAGGACTTTATCTATTATACCACCTCGCTAGAGCTTCTGAATCCTTCTATTTTGGGTGGTATGTTTTTGTTGGAGATCTCAGGTTTCTTGAAGATAGTTGTTCTCTGAGATACCACCTCATACCTATCAGATGAGCTAATACGATAGAAAAGGAAAATGATAAATGTTGCCAAGTATGTGGGAAAGTTAGGACACTAATTCTCTGCTGGTGAAACTATGAACTGATCCAACCATTCTGGGGAGCAATATGGAAATCAAACTATGCATACCCTTTGAGCCAGCAACACCACTATTGGATGTGTATTGCAGAGATCATAAAAAAAGGAAAAGGACCTACATGTACAAAAATATTTATAATGGTTCTTTTTGTGATGGCAAAGGATTAGAAACTGAGGGGATGCCCATCCGTTGGGGAGTGGCTGAACAAACTGTGGTATATGAAAACAATGCAGTATAACTTTGTTATAAGAAAATGAAGAACAGGCAGATTTCAGAAAAACCTGGAGAGACTTACATGACTTAGTATAACCAAGGAGAACATTGTACACAGTAACTGCAATGTTGTGTAGTGATCAACTAAGAATAACTTAACTCTTCTTGGCAATACATGATCTAAGATAGTTCCAAAGGACTTATGATGAAAAATGCATCTACATCCAGAGAAAGAACTGAAGGAGTCTGAATGCAGATTGACATATGCTATTTTCATTTTCTTTATCTTTGTGATTTTTTTCCCCTTTAGTCTGTCTCTTCTTTCACAACATGACTTGTTTTAACATGATTGTTAAAAATTGCCTTTACATGTAATTTAAAAAAATATTATTAAAAAAAGACGATAATTGTTATGAAATCCTGAACAATTAGTCCGATTTTGAGAAAGTCGTTTAATGTATAAGAGGCTCAATTTTTTTTCATCTAAAACATGAGAGAGGACTAAACTGGATGAGCTCTTAAGTTCTTGCCAATTCTAACTTACATTCTGTGATTATAGGCTTCTAAAAATTTTTTTGAATCAGATTTCCCCCTCCATGATGGGAAGTTTGCCAGCAAATTCTTGTTTCTCATGAGTATGTAAATTTAGTTGTCAAATATAGCTTTGTAAAATAACTTGGAGAGGCAAATTATTTGAAAGATTTTTCTAATAGGGAATTGTTTTACCAACAGAAAGAAGTGAGTTGGCAGGATGGTCAACAAGCCTTTATTAAGTGCTTAGGCTGCTAGGCACTGTGCTAAATGTTCAGGATGAAAAGAAAGGTAAATAGATACTTTATTCTCAAGGAGCTCATAGTCTTATTGGGGAAACAACATGTTCATTTAAGATAGTCATATTTCACTTGGATCCAACTCTTCATGACCCTTTTGGGGTTTTCTTGGCAAAGACACCGGAGTGGTTTGCCATTTCCTTCTCCAGCTCATTTTTTCAGATGAGGAAATAGGGTTAAGTGACTTTCCTAGGGTCACATAGCTGGGAAATGCCTGAAGCTGGATTTGAACTCAGCTCTTCCTGACTCTAGGTCCAGAGCTCTATTCAGTCTACCTCTTAGCTGTCCTGTTATTTGCTTTGCTACTGGTACCCTAAAGACGATGGGATCTTTCCAACTAACTGTACCTGGAAAGTCTTGGAGGTGTTGTCTTCCCCATTAAAGTGTACTTGAGATTAGGGACTTCCTTTACTTTTCTATTTGCATTCCAAATTTTTTTAGCACAGTTCTTTAGTAAATGCTTGATAATTTCCCCCATTTATTCATTCATTCACTTATTCATTCAGCACAGACATGTGCTATTATGTGTATTTTTTTTTAAAAAGAGAATCTTGAAATTCAGCTCAGCACTGACTGGAACATGTCATTGAGGGGCATCTGCCATAGCTATTGTACTGTTTTGCTTACTAACACTGCAATGTGCGCATAAGTCAGTGAATTATTTATGTACAATATGATTCTGACCTTTTGTACAAAGAGACAGTTTTGGCATATGTTCTATTTCATTTTTCTCATTTTAAAGATGGCTTTTTTTTAAAATTGTGGATGTGTATGCTCTTTTCTATATTGTCACTTGTGATCAATCTATTTCTTTTAGGCCTTGGCTCATCTCCACCTGATAGAATATATTGGAGAAAAAACAGCTTTGCTAATAAAGGTAACATTGAATACCAGTTTAAAGTATTTCAATCAACCATGTGAATATTTTGACTGATCTTTCTGTTTTATACAAAAGTTAGTATGAACAGTTTTTATTAATTACATAATAAATAACCAAAGGGGATCCATTTTGTCAAACACCTTAAAAAACAGGGGTAGTTTTTTTTTAGGGGAACAGGTATAATTATATGTCTGCTACAAGTGTTAGGTTGGAAATAATTCTGCCTTTGAACAATATCTTGTCTGTCCATGTAACCAGGCAACCAGTGATTTCATTCAGATAATCTTGATGGTGTAATTACCCAAATGCAGGACTAACAAACTAATATTCTGTGTATAGGTTCTCCAAAACATTACCATATTGGTGAGACCTGGATAAATAACTGTATGATATTGAGCAAATAATTTAACTTGAGTATCAATTTTATCTTATGAGAAATGAGGGAATTTTATTAAGTATCCTCAAAGCCTTTTGCCCTTCCATATTTTTTATGAATCTAGCTTTTGTGTCGTATCTGATAGGAGTAGGTGGGGGAGATACCTCAACGAACTGACATGGCTATTTAGCAGTCCTCTCACCAGGAAGCTGGAGTAGCTTCAGTTTCCTAATAGTTTATGAAGTGAGAAGGACTTTTGAGGCCACTTAAATCTGGAAACATATAGAGTTATATCTTGTGAGTATTGGGCTAGGGCAGGGGTCAGCAAATTGGCCCAAGTGTGAAATCTACCTATTTTTGTAGAGCTGGCTAGTTTAGAATAGGTTTTAACATTTTAAAATCCAATGGAACTTAAAAAAAACATTATTGGCTCAAACCACATTAAAAAAAAGCTGTGCTGAGCCCAATTTGACCCTTAGGCCTTAGTTTGTTGACCCCTGGACTAGGCTATAAGGACTTTTGGATCTAGTTGTCAAACTTCAACAACACTAACTCCCAGGGTCCTGTTATTTCTGACATATATATATGATTTAAAAAATTTTGGAAGGACCCAGAGGGTATTCTCAAAGATAGACCTTTTGCTGCTTTCATATTTGACATAGACATCATTGCCTAGTTCCAAGGTTAAATAGTACTTGTGAAGCTCACAGAACAGCCCAATATATAAGACTACTAAAGGAACACAGACATAGAGAGGTGATCCAAGAACCTCAAATACCTAGACATGTAGAGCTAAACTTTTGTGCCACAAGAGATCTTTCATCTTCAATCTAAGTTTCTCTCCCTCTCTTTCCTCTCTATCTCACATTTCTTCCCTCCATCACTCTTCTTCTCTGTCTCCTTTCCCTTTCTTCTCTCTGTCTTCCTCCTCTCTCTGTCTCTTCCCCCTCTTTCCACCTTCTCTCCATCATTTCTCTCCTCCTCCATTCCTCCATCTTCCCCTCCCCCTCCCTCAACCCTTCCCTTCCAGAGTGATGTTTGAAAGCCCCTCTACAACTGCAGTACAGTCAGTTTTTCTAATCCTTAGTCCTGAGATACTTGGGGTAGAAGAGGACCCAATACCCTCATTACAGGTATTGTCAGCAGATGTTGCTTTCCCTTGTAGATGGACTCTTCTGCCTCCCTGACTGTGTTAGTGCTATTTCTGACTTTATAACAAACAACCAATTGTGCAACTCTGGAAAAAAATCACTTTCTTGAGTTCCTCATCCATACAAAGAAAGGTTTGGGATAGAAGGTCTCTTCTTACAACCCTGTTCACCCCTAATATCCTATGTCTAAAGTTTGAATATATACAATTAGAAAATGAAGATCATATATTTCCTTTTTAAACAAAGAGTTGTTCTGACTTTTCCTCATTAGATGGTTCCAGAGGATCGGCGCCTCACGGCTGCCATCATCTTAGTTGTCTGGATCTCAGCTCTGGCTTCCTCCTTGATCGACAACATTCCATTCACAGCTACTATGGTGAGTCTGTGTGTCTGAATGGTAGATTTTTAGCTCTTTACTATCCTGGTGCACATGTGGAGAGGCATCCTTCTGTGTCTTTGGCAGGTGTCAGAAAGCAATTATTTCCATTAATTATACTGCAAGGGCCTGAAGTAAGAGTCAGGGCTTCTGTATCATTTGAAGGATTCAAAAACCTTTTCAGATATTAAGAAAAGACCCTTACCTTTTGCCAAGAATAAGGTACCCACTTTTTTGTTTGTTTTTTTGGAGGGGGCAGGAGAGGCACTTGGGGGTTAAGTGACTTGCCCAAGGTCACACAATTAGTAAATATCAAGTGTCTGAGGCTGGATTTGAACTCAGGTCCTCTTGACTGGAGGGCCAGGTGTTCTATTCACTGTGCCACCTAGCTGTTCCTTACCCCTGTCTTTTTGTTGTTTCTGAAATGTTCCACGATTTCCTCCATTTATGGCTGTATTTATGATTGTGCTTATGTTACCTGCTGGTCTTCTTTGGCAATGAAGGATGACCACACACATACATATTACCTCCTCTATCATGGATACCTTCTTACTTTAGCATCTATCTATTTTTCTAGTATTAGCTTAAATATTATCTCCTCTGTGAAATGTCACTTATCTTTCAAACCAGAAATTCCTTCCTCTGAACTACATTACCATTTGGTACCTATGTAAGTAATTATTTGTGGACATTTAGATTATATACTCTCTGAGGTCAAGTAGTATTTTCTTTGTATCCTCACAGGCAGGAGCCTATGAATATTTATTGAATGGATGTTGGCTTCAACCCAATACATTCTCCTTTCACCAGATTCCTTTTCTCTATCAGCTAGACTTCTTCCTGTCTTCCTAGGACCTTTGCAGTGTCCTTGGAAAGCACTGAACAGATGCCACAGTGTGAGCAGTCATTAAGTAGAACGTAGCAAGGTGAACCATGGTTCACAGAATACTTAACTCTCACAGAGTTTGGCTACCTTTCCCAGGATAAAGAATTACTGGGAAGCAGATTCAGTTGTGGGTACTTTATGGGAGCTTGGACGGTCTCTGATGGGTGAACTGAATGTACCTGTGGTTGTAGTTTAATGCTATTTATTAGATTTCCCCCTTCTTTTGAATTTGAAAAGTCTTTTCTTCCTTTAGATGTTCTGCAATTAAATGTATTGGATTTAGGATTAGACTTTATCCAGAACATTTCTTTGCAGCAATAAAAGAACTGTTCTATTGATAACAACAGTTCAAATTTAGAGAGCACTTTAAAATTTG
>JAQQSK010012695.1:0-11767 GCA_028658325.1 Potorous gilbertii | reverse complement strand
TTTTTTTTTCACTCAGCAGTAAAGTAACATGTGTGACCCCTGAGAGGGGAAGGAGAAAGACAGCCGAAGATGAGAGTGAATTTCATAAACTTAAAGCGGTAAACAAAAGAGATCATCTTGTCCCCCCTCTCATTTTATACCCTCAGAAGTGAAATGGATTCCTTGAATTCTTATAGTTAGACTTTTGAAATGGATGGGAGGAGTACAAAAATGCAAGTGAGGAGTCATTTGAAAATAAACTACCCCTTACTTATAAAACTTAACAGAGGGTTAGTCCTGTAAATGAGAGATCTTGAATTTGGGGTCAAGAACTCAGTATCCACCTCCAAGTAAATGAAAAGAATTGATGTGGTTTGATTTTGGCAATAAATTTTACTTAACTTTAACCCTGTATTTTCCATCTTTTGATAAGCTTTTAAAGAGAGTCTCTCTTAATAGTCTCTTCCTAAGCACCCATAGTCTTACCCCTAGTTGAACCTAAAAGTGAACAGCAGTAGGGGAATTTAAAATACACACACACACATACACACACTTCCATGCACATACATGGCTCCTGGAGCCAAGAAAAACATCCTCTCTCTTCTTTACTAGACAGCAAAAAAGACAAGACTGGGTATGAAAGGAGATGATTCAACACCTTCACTTTCTTCTGTAGATTTCAGCTCATTAAATTAGAAATGTAAGCCAACATCTGCTCTTGCCACCTTAGACGTATTTGGAGCTGCTGCATCTGTGGTTTAAGAAATGCAGTTTCGTTGAGCTCACTGGGATTGCATTAAGGATCCTGGTCTTCAGGGAAATATACTTCAGCAACAAAGTCTGCTTTTACCTTCCGTTTTTAGCAAACTCCCTCCATTCTATGATAGTTATTTTTAGGCACTGTACAAAGATGTGTGCATCCTCTCTGAGGAAACTCAGCTGTTGACAGATAATGGAGACTTAGTTAAAAGAACTTTAAAAAACAACAAGAAAAGATAAAGGTAATTATTTAATTTGTTGTTGTTTGTTTGTTTTCATTTGCAGGAGGAAGAGGATTTTGCAGTAAGAGCAAACTTTTCTTTCACTCGTGCCTTGGCCATACCTCCAGCTGAGAACCTATAAAAGAGCTGTCCTTGAGCCACATACTGTCTCATTCTCATCTAAAGAGCTTCTCTGGGAGCTGTATCACGCTCTTGACTAAAGGCCAGCCTTCCCTTTGTGCTGCAAAGTTGGATAGGGATTGAGGACTCGTTTCCCTCAACTGCAGAGTTGACATGAGAAGTTACTACTTTTCAAGGGGCACATGAAAGAATTGAACTGACTAGTGGAGTGAAACATGAGATAGATTAGAGAAGAATCAGGTGACCTCCTTTGAGATGCAGTGAAAGTGACTCTCTTTTGGATACTCAGATTTTACATATAAGAGAAAGGTTTCTCTTTTGGCCCTCAACCCTGAGGGATTTCCCCTCCCAGCTTGATTTTTTTTCTTTTTTTCTAATTAAAGGGGCCATCTCTTGACTCATTTCTTAAGGAGGCCTGTTTCCTGAATGAGCATTACCTCACTCAGAGTGAGAACCTGAAAAGACCCAAGTTTAAAGGGCCAAGGTCTCTCACTGCATGCTGGGCCATATTCTGTTATCCTGATCAATATCAGGTCACTGTATTCAGATGGCTCAGGAGGAGAAGGGAGGCTGGTGACCTGCACAGACCTCCCTCACTCAAATCAAAGTCAAGTGCAAGTCATGTCATCATCTCCCTGATGTCATGGTCCTCTTGGACAAACTACAACAACAACACATAAGAAGAGAAGGAATTTATACCTAGGCCTTCACTCCAAGGACTGTCTTCTATCCTCTGTTCTGCACCTGATGTAGATGGGATGTTCAGTCATTTTTCAGTTGTGTCTGACTCCTGGTGACCTCATTTGGGATTTGCCATTTTTTTCTCCAACTCATTTTACAGATGAGGAAACTGAGGCAAACAGGGTTAAGGAACTTGCCTGGGGTCACACAACTAATTAGTACCTAAGGCCAGATTTGAATGCAGGAAGATGAGTCTTTCTGACTCCAGACTCAACATTCTAACCACTGTGCCACCTCATTATCCCTGAAGTATAGCAATATATTTACATATTTTGGAATCAGACCCTTGATTCTGTGGTTCTATCAATGAGAGAGTATATGAGGGAGAAGGGAACTCCTAGGTGCCAGGGATACAAAACCAAAAATGAACTAGTCCCTGCCCTCAAGAAGCTTACTTTCTGTCAGGTTGATGAGTTGCCTGGGGCATTGAGAAGTTGAGTGTCATACCCATAGCAGTTACAGAGCTAACATAAGACAGAGGGAGGTCTGAAAGTTAGTTTTTTCTGACTCTAGGGCTAGTTCTGCATCCATTGTGCCAACTGTTTCTCTCAATATATAATATAATATGACAGCCACAGAAGTTAATACTTTCCTAGGCTTCGTGAAGCCTGATAAAATCTCTAGGTAAGAGAGATAGTCTACTTTGACCTTGCCTTTTTCAACCTGCACAACACTGGGCAATTTATTCAACTTCTCTGAGCTTCAGTTTCTTCAAGAAGAATTTTATCTTTATGTTTGGGATGCAGTAAGCATTTAAAGTGCTTTTCATTCCTTCATTTGATCCAGAGAGATCTTAATGTATGAAAACCAGAGGCCAAAGTTGAAATGCAAAGGGATTAATGGGATTTAAAAATGAATTGAGAAAAATATAAGATCCTAGGAATATGGATAGATAATATTTCTTTGAAAAGGATCTGAGTACTTTAGAGTGACCAGTGCTTCCTTATGTGGCCCAGACACTCCCCAGTGCCACAAAACCAGATTAAAATGTAATTGATAAATATTTAATAAAATGAACAAATACAATAAATCACAAATCATATTACATTTCAAAACTAAGCCACTGTGTAGGTCTAGGGATTCTTAAGTACATATTAGTGACTTCCATTTCTCTTTGAGTATGACACCATTGCTTTAGACAACTACAAAACTCAACATGAATCAACAGTGTGACATGGCAACTAAAAAAAATTTATGCCATTCTAGGCTTCATAAAGGAAGCCATGTCATCCCAGAAAAAAGAGGAAACTTCTGATGTTTGACTGCATCCTGGTCAAATCACAGCTTGAGTAGTGTTCTAAGCACTACATTTTGGGAGAAGCAGGGACTAGCTGGAGAGGCAACAAGGGTAGTGAGATAACTGGAGAATATATCTTATGAGGATCCAGGTAAATGAACTGGGGATCATTAATTGATGACATCTTTTTCCCACCTCTTCCTCCTCCTTTTCCTTCCATAATCTTCATCTTCATCATCATCGTCATCGTCACTGTCATTGCCATCTTTGTTGTCACCATGATCATTTTGCTTGAAGAATGACTTTGATGGAACATAGTTACTGGCTTCTAGTATCTGAAAGTCTATCCCATGGAAGAAGCACTAGACTGGGCTTGACCTCAGAGGGCAGAAGTAGGAACAATGGGTGTGTGTTCGTCCTTTGTTGCTGAAGACCACGTCATCAGAGAAATAATGACATGACTTGCACTTGACTTTGTTTTGAGTGAGGGAGGGCTGTGCGGGTCACCGGCCTCACCTCTCCTCCAGCGTCTGAATCCAGTGACCAGATATTCATCAGGACAATAACAACTACCTCTCAGGGTTGTTGTGGATGAGATATGTTAAAAAAAAATGCTTAGCCCAGTGAGTAGCATATGGTAGGTACTATATAAATGCTTATTTCGTCTTCCAGTATCTCCTCTGGTGAATTAAAATGAAATATTACTGATCTGGGATTACTACCCCATAAGTTTTATTAACCCATCTCTCATTAAGGAACTCAAAATATCATTTAGCAGAGGGAGAGGTTTGATCAACTGAGAATATTTTCCTTAATTTTCTATTCTCCCTGAGTCCTCTAGTGAGGCCAATTCTAGATGTCTCATAAAAATACATAAATGAATTGAATTTGATGGGAATCATTTTTATGGTGTATTGTTACCCCATATATATAATATGACCAGTACTAAGACTGAGTTCTAAGGAAAGAATCTGGAAAATAAAAGCATCATTGGAGCAGCAGTCATGGCTGTGAAGAATACCTTACTTCTGCTGTAGGCCATGTGAAAAATGTAGATCCTTTTCTCAGTTTGAATCTCCAGTGTCTTCCCCACCCCCCCAAGTCTCACACTGCCTTATATCTTAGGGAAGAGAATTTGGAAAATGTGTTGTAGACTAAGAATCAGGATCTTAGAAAATGAAATCTCTATCAGGAATTTAGATAATGTGATACATTGAGAAACAAAGGCTGATATGTTCTCTGGTCACAGTGGATGAGTTACAAGATGATATCCAGCTGTTCACTCTTCCCCTTGATGACAGAAGGGGAAATGGGTTTAAAATATAGCAAGAGAGATTTGGATTAGACGTAAGAAAGGGATATGCGTTGGAGAGATCAGGAAAGAGGTTGTGGAGGAGGTAAAATTTCAACTGGGCTTTTAAAAAGATGATGTTAAGTCTACTCATAGGTATCAGAGTCAGCAAACGCACAAAGATATGAAATAACAGGGAATGTCCTGAATATAGCAAGCATTACAGATTGGATGAACATAGGAAAGATGTAGAATGTTAGGACAGAAACTGGAAAGATAGGGTGACTGTGTATGTTTTAGGCTAATGAATAGCAATTCTAGATTTGAGATTAACTCAGAGGCAATAAGAAAGCATTTACAGGGATTTTGAGTCAAGAGGTGACATAACCATATCTATATACATAAGGAGAATTCATATGGCACCAGGATCTAGTAGAGAAGAAGAGAGAATGGAGCTGAAGAAAACCTATTAATCGATTAAATAATGAGTAGTCATTGTATCTATTATATACCGGGACTATTATAGGTTTTAGGAATACAAAGCCAAAATGAAATGGATCTTGCCCTCAAGGATCTTACATTCTTTCATAGGAGAAAACCTTTGTATATTTAAGTGGATACAAAACAGATACATAATAGATAGAAGGTAGGACTACAATACAATCTTGGAAGAGTAGGAAAGACTTCAGGTAGGCAGTGATGATTGGGATGCGATTTGTCTTTTTAGGAGGCTAGACCAGGAAGAACAATGAGAATGACACTGCCGTGATAGGACTGCGAATAAACAGAAGCCAAGGGTTATAAATGTTAATAGAACTTGCTAACTGGTTGTGTGAAGTGTGATAGAAGGGTCAGAGATAATAACAAAATTTAGAACTTAGAAGACTGAGTAGGGGATAATGTCATTTACAAGAATTGGTCAAGTCATAAAGAAGAATAGATTTTAAGGGAAAGATAATTCTCATCATTTTTGACTCTTGAGGCTAATGTCCAAATGGGATGCCCAGAAAAAAACATCCCTGACACTGTTGACATGGAGCTTAGATCTTGGGCAGTAGTCTTGGATAAAGGGATTGGGGAACCAGTGAGGGAAAGTAGATTAGAGTTGTTTGGAAATGATTCTTTTATAGTACGGCATGAATCAATAGATCTCTGAAAAGGTTCTTGAAGGAGACACGGACACAAATTTGCCAAATGAAATAGTCACATGTGGATTGAGTAGAAATCATTAAGGAAATGGAGTTATTTTACTCAAATCTCTCAAATGCAACCTCTGTCAGAATTGGTCAGTTTTTCCTCATTTCTTAAATGAATAAAACAAAGCATCAGTGGTTGTCTGGAATTGTGGTGGTAGTTATGTTACAATGCATCTTGTTTGGTGGGCAGAAAGCAGGCCTTGGAGTCAAGAAGACCTGGTTCAGTTCTTGCCTCAGAACCATAGTGGCTATGTCACTTTAGATAAGTCTCTAGTGTCCTAGGCAGATCTTTGTGATGGAGAGAGTTTCCTTTCAGGGAATAGTGAAATCAAAGATCTACTATAAAAACAAAAAATAAAAAAAATAACAAACAAAGAAAAGCATGGTGTAAATTAGTTGGCATTCATTTATTATTTTTCAGTTCTTATGGTTGTTTACAAGATTTATGTTTAGGTTATTTCTCTTTAAGTACTTAAAAAAGGATAATAAATGTGTAGCTTCCATGTTTCTTTCCTAGACATCTCTTTTCCTCTTATCATTTAAGTGATAAGTCAAACTTTGTTCAATTAGAAAAATGGATGATTGTTCGGAACTGTCAAACAATGGAATGGGCTGCTTTGATAAATAGTGAATTTCTCATCACAGGAGGTCGAATAACCAATTCTCAAGGATTACAAAGACCTTGGTATGTGTGAGGGTGGAAATTGAGTGTCGGACTGAAGATTTTAGGGACTTAGGTGACAATTTGTCACTGTTGCTGTTTGATGGTAGGGAGTTTAGCGAGGAGAAGGAGATTTTTGAAGAAAATGACATCTGAGAATAGGAGTTGAATTTCTAGACCAGGACATTAAATGTAGAAAAGATGAGATATTACTAACACTTAGGAGTGCTAGTAATAACATACTTCTCTGGACAGCTACAAATCTGATCAAGATGTCTTTAAACTGAAAATTGAGGGAGGAGAAGAAAACAGCTTCCATTTACCTGCCAAGACAGAAATCAAAGAAGGTAGGGGTTAAAAAACAGAAGATTATATACATAGAAATGGTCAGAAACCTCTAGAATATAATGTTCAGGAAAATGGAAAGTAACAAAATACATGATCTTTTATAGTTGTTTACAAAAATGCAAAGTATTGCTAATAAGCTGAGTGAAAGAGTGATATTAACTCAAGGAGGTAAATTTGTCTTTAAGTACCAATAAGATTCAGTGAGAATAGATGCATAACTGAAACATGATTACAGAATATATATTTTATTTAAAAATGCAATAGTTAAATGGGACAGTAACATAGGTTTTTATATTCAGAAGATATACAGGTATGTGAGCAAATCCATGAAACACTGTAGTGATGAGTGTGGTAGAGAACACTGGGGTGAGGATCATATAGAAGTAAGAAGAAAATGAGAGGCAAAGTCAAGAAATAGATCACAAATTTGGTAAGAAAACAAGAAACAGTTGCAATGGCAACAAGACGGAGTTGCAAGAGCCTTTCAAGAATTTGTATATTTATTGGAACTTTGATTATAAAAATTAGGTCACTAATAAATTCATGTCTTAATGATTTTGTCCTTCAAATGGTAAAGGAAATAGTAAGGGGAACTCATATTCCAGAGCACATTCTAATCAAAAAGGAGGAAATAGTTGCCCAGATAAAATTGATAGGAATCATGGAAGGAAATGACCACTGCATACTAGAGTTTGTGACAAAGAAAGAGGAGTAGGATCTGGCACATATTTACGTTTGGGGAGAATAGATTTCTAAAAACACTAGTAGAAAGGATAGGTAGAATTCCACGATGGAAAATCTGCAGGACAAATCAATCCAAAGTAGATGTTTTTTCAAGACCAAAATCAGGAAAACACAAATACAAATTATTTCAATTTAACCCTTGTCTCAAAGCCCTTTGGTTCCTCTAATGTCTTCCCAGAGAGTTCTCTTTCAATAACCTCTCACCTTTCTTCTCGGATGAAGGCCATACCATCAATCACTTGGCTCATACTTGGGACCATACTCAGAGTAGATAGAGTTGTTAGGTCCTCTTCCTTCATATTAAAAAAAAATTCCTTTGAGATTCTTTTGTTTTTTCACTTAATAGTACTTTTTTTTTTTCCAATTACCTGTAAAGATGGTTTTCAATATTCGTTTTTTTTAACATGTCAAGAAAAATTTTAGCATTCATTTTTATAAGATTTTGAGTTTCAAATTTTTTTCCCTCTCTTCTTCCCCTCCCCTTTTCAAGTCATTTTGATATAGTTTTTACATTTGCCATCATGTAAAAATATTTCCATATTAGTCACAATAGTGAAAGAAGAAACATATCAAAAAGAAAAAAAACGTGAGAAAGAATAAAGTGAGAAAATATGCTTCGATCTTTATTCTGAGTCCATCAGTTATCTTGACATGAATAGCATTTTCCTATGTGAGTTCTTTGTACTCCTCTTGCATCTCCTTTGAGATTCTTGACCTTTGTTGCTCTGTACAAATTTCATTATTTTTTTTCTAGCTCTATAAAATCACCCATTGGTAGTTTGATTGGTATAACATTGAATAAGTAAATTAGATAGTATTATCATCAACCCTTGGAACACTGTCCCTCTTCAACTCCATCACTTAGAATATCTAGTTTCCTTCAAGTTTCAGCTGAAGTGCCACCTTCTATATCAGACCTTTCCAATTCCCCAAATTACCCCTCACTCTCACCCCACCACCTTTTTTTTGGTATTTTGTATCCATTGTATTTTTTACTTATATATGTATATTTTGTCTCCCTTCTGTCTAGAATGCACACTCATTGGAAACTGTAATTGACTCACTTTAGCTTTAGAACCCCATCACCTAGCATAAAGTAGGTACTCATTAAATGACTGCTGTTTCATAATCTAGAAAGTGAGGGAGAAACTCTAGAAAATGGATTAGACGTTTTCTGAGATCCCTTGAAGTTCTAAATTTATGGTCCTACTTTTTCATTTTATTCACACTGCAGATTCTAAGGATGCTCTGTAAGGGATGACAAACACCTTTACCAAGGCAGGAAAGACACTTCAGGGTTGTACCTACATGTCAATCGACATATTTGTGGGAACAAACTAGCCCAGTCATTATCAACTATCGCTTAATCCTCAGTTTTCCTCTTCTGCAAAGGACCTCAGAGGATATGAAACCACTTTTCCTCATTTTATAAATGTGGAAACTGAAGCCCAGAAAGAGAAAGTAATTTGTCCAGTATCACTCTGGTAGTAAGAGGTTAAACCCAGGTCCTGTGAATCCAAATCCTCTGCTTGGTTTTTTGTTGTTTTTCCTGTTGTTTACCATATCATGCTGCCTTACATGTTTTTCACAGCCTTCAATTTTCCATCTTCTACAGGTCTGAGAAGACGGCTAAGGCATTTGTGAGATGCAGATCAGTTGCATAAGAAACATGGAAAGTTGGCAAGAGTCGCCAGTATTATTAATATTTTTGGTCAGGGGGGAGCTGTTGGGAGAATTTTTATATACTTTCTGTAAATAAGGAAAACAAAAATGGTGCTATGTGTAGAATTTTAACTCTGTGATCTGTAAAGTTACATTTTCGTTTTTTGAAACAAGAAAAATAAGGAGTTGACATTATGGAATAATACATTAGGAAAGGAGCAAATGAATATAGAGCTTAGAAAATCATACACATCTGAGGAAAAGGTTCTTCAAAGGTTAGCACTCTGCTTTTAAACACACAGTTGGGCAGAAATTAATGAAAGATGGTTTGCCCTAACCTAAAATGTTCACTCCCTGGAGGATTAAAGGTTCATATCCAGGGATCTCTGCTTGAAAGAGAAACATGGGCTGTGAGTTTCCCCCGTGGGATTTGCCAGCCATTGGAATGGCAACCTTGGACTAAAAGGCCAAGAGCGTCCAAAGTTCATCTTCCTGTTGGGACTTGCTTTAAGTTGCAATTATAGAAATTCTCTGTCTAATGCCCATTAATTGGTTTTGCAAGAGTACTACCTTAGGAGAAATGACATTGTGGGGGCTGGGCTGGGGCTACAACTGAGCTTATAGGAGGAAGAATTTGACGGGCAGTTTGATAAAGCACAGCAAGATTCCTGATTTGCTGGTAAAATGTGGTTCTGATGTATTATTTCTCATAAGTGGGTAACGACATTGATCAGTTACCCTTATATGGGGTATGGCAGTCTAGGAAAATTTTTTAAAGATATTTTCAGCAAATTGTTTGAGTGGACTAGCTTTTAAAAAGATGTCCTAATTCTAGTTATTTATGACAAAAACAAATACACATCGCTTGGATAACATGGCTTTTAATATTAGGACATATTTAATATCTGTTTCCAGGCCTCCCTCATGGAGTCTTTCCAAGATATTAGACCAGAAGTGGCATGAAATCTATCCCTACCTCCTCACTCACAATTCAGACCTCTTCTGTCATAATTCTTTACTCCTCGTTCTTTCTCACTTCTGATGAGGATTAAAGTCTGCAGTCACAACTCCCCCAGATAGTTTCAAGATATTTGAGCCTTGCCTATTTATCCATTATTGGCTGTGTTTACCCAAGGGAAAATTAAGTGCTGGGCCTTAGAACAGTGAGATCTGGAATACACTGATGCATATGCTGATCTTGGACAGATGTTGGTCTTTGGGAAAAAAAGAATTTTTTTAAAAGCAGAAAAAATACGTCATTAACTTGGGAAGCCAGTTTTGCAAAATGACTGATTCTGCAGGTGTACGTGCAGTCATGACTGATGCAGTACGTGAGTACAATGGTGAGAAAACATTTCTGATCATTCCCTTGAAAAAAACAATAGATTTTTCCCCCTACTGTCTGGCAGTAGGTTCTGAAAATTATTGTTTTATGATGAGGACTCAAAAAAGACAACAGATATGTTTGGAGTTTGGGTTCTTATACGTACACTTTGTTCTTTTATATCAAGGCAGCTCCTTTATATTGGGCACTCTCCTTGTTTTTTGGAAAAAAAATACTTTAGGACAGGTTTCTTTCATTGTTGCTGAGCCCTTAAATTTGTCCAAATACTGCCCTGTTTTGTCAGTGTTGGCCATTAGGCAAGATGAGGTTTCTTGCTGTGGTCCTGTTTGTGACAATGCAATGTAATTAATGGAAAGAACACTGAATTTAAAAAGACCTGGATCTGAACCCTGGCTCTGTCACTAAGTAGTTGTATGACCTTAAATATACCACTTAAATCTGTCTGGGCCTCTTTTTTTGAATCTGGAAAATGGGAATGATAATAAAGTACTATTTACCTCATAGGTCTGCTGCAAAGATGAAATATACATCTTAATTTCCTTATCTGTAAAACAGAAATGGGGGCAGCTAGATGGTGCAGTGGACAGTGCTCTGGGCCTAGTCAGGAAGATTTGGTTTTAAATTGGGCCTTAGACACTTTACAGCTGTGTGACCCTGGGCAAGCTGCTTAACCTTGTTTGTCTCAGTAAAGTGAACAGGAGAAAGAAATTGCAAACTACTTCAGCATCTTTGCCAAGAAAACTCCAATGAGTTCACAAAAAGTCAGACATTACTGAAATATCCTAACAACAACAGTAAAGTAGAAATGATAATCCTTATACCAAGAGTCAGTATGGGACAATGGACAAGAGATCTGGCCTCATAGTGAGCAAGACCTAGGCTTAATAGCCACCTCTGATACACACTAAATGTGTGACCCTGGGTAAGTCTCAGTGTCCCAGCTAACTCTATAAGTTGTTTCGGAGTTGCCAATCTGGTCCAGGGAAATCCCAGTCCAGACAGAAAACAATATATACTTCTTTTTATAGGGTTTAAATGTATAGAAAATACTCTACTGCTCCATGGCTAAGACCCATTGTGTCCATTATCTTACCGGATCCTCAGAACAACCTTGTGGCATTAGGACCATAGGTATTACAACCCCATTTTACAGATGAGAAAACTGATGCTCAGAGAGATGAAACGATATTTCCTGGTTACATAAGCTAATTCAAGTTAAAAGTTGGATTTTAAGCTAAGATTGTGTGGCTCCAAGTCCAGGGCTCTTTCCACCATAACTTAACATTTCTAATCATGGTTAGTAATAACTAATGAGGAATTTGAGAATTTGATTATATTAGGTAGAAATAGTCTAGCTACCTAGTATTTTCAGCATGTCTAGGGCTCTGCCTACAAATAATTGTGGAATATTCCCCCAAAAATCTTTCAGGGTAAGAAAAAAG
>JAQQSK010012694.1:0-11768 GCA_028658325.1 Potorous gilbertii | reverse complement strand
TAAAGGAGGCCCAAAAAAATGCTGAAGAAAATAGCACCTTGAAAAATAGGCTAACTCAATTGGCAAAAGAGGTTCAAAAAGCCAATGAGGAGAAGAATGCTTTCAAAAGCAGAGTTAGCCAAGTGGAAAAAGAGGTGCAAAAGCTCACTGAAGAAAATAGTTGTCTCAAAATTAGAATGGAACAGATGGAGGCTAATGACTTTCTGAGAAACCAAGAAATCACAAAACAAAACCAAAAGAATGACAAAATGGAAGAGAATGTGAAATATCTCATTGGAATAAGAATCTATTCAGTATCAACTATTGATTGTTAGGCATCGAGTATGCAAAGACAAATGCACCTCCTAAGGTCTATTCATTTGCATGGCAGAAGCAACATGGTACAATGGATAGAGGGCTGTGTTTGGAGTCCTAGGACCTGGGTTGGAATCCTGACTCTGTTGCTCATTACTAGTGTGACCTTGAGGAGTCCTTTCCCCTCTGTGAATCTTTCTTGCCAAGTTTGGAGCCAACGCTCTCCAAGCATGAACCTTGTGTTCAACACTTCTGATCTTGACAGCCCAAGTCTGTGAAGGAGAACAGAGTGAATTGAAGGGTAAGACAAAGATTTATAATAGTCTTTTCAGGCTAGCTGCCAGACCTAATATCCAAGGTCTGGATGCTCATATCTATTTGCCAAACTATTTCTTTACTTTGAATTTTCAGCTCAAGGTTCTCCATTTTCACAGTGGCCCCCAAGATATTGGATCTATTTCTTTAAGCTCTAGCCCCTGGAATATGAATCTTTGCAGCATGAAATATTTAATTGAAACATGTTTATATTACATTTTTGGTTTTTAAAAGTATTTTCACCATAAAAACCTATAGAACTCATATATGTCTCTATTTTACACATGAGAAAATTGAGGCATAAATTTGTCAGTGTACTTGCCCAGTGTAACAACAGCTAGCAAATGGTGGTCAGAATTCAAACCCAAATCTCCTGACTCTGTCCTATGCTTTTTCTAAGATATCCTGCTGCTTTTCTATATAACTCCTACATCTCGCTATATTGCTAAGAAAAACAATCACAAATATAGTCCTTTAAGGTTTGCCAAGTGTTTTATAGATGGTCTTCCATTTGATCCTCACAAAAGTACTGTGATGTGTTATAGGCATTATTCTCATCAAGATAAGGAAACTGAGACTGAAAAAGCTTAAATGACTTGTAATATACACGGAGGTCACAGAAGTATAGATCTAATATTGGAAGGCACCTTGAAATACTCAGAGTCCATTGAAGTCAATTCCTGTTTTAACAAATGAAGAAACTGAGGCTAAGAGGCTAAGTGACTTGCCAGAGATACACAGCTGTACTTGAGCCAGGATTTGAACCCAAATCTTTCTGTCTCCAAGTCCAGGACTCCATTCAGTATACCACAGTGTCTCTCCCAATCACTCAACAAGTCATAGGTACTTGCCATAGACCAGACATCAGATCTTGCTTTCAATAAGTTTGTATTTTAATGAAGGAGGCATGAATATATATAATTATATAAACAATGAATCAAAGGTAATTTTGGGAAGGAGTGTAGTAAGTGGTTGAGATGGGATTTGAACCCGGGATTTTGACCCCCAAGTGATGAATATTATCCTGTAGGTTATGCTGCCTCTCAGCTGTTCTTTGGCTGAGGTGAGGGTCAAAACCATCCTCAAAGGACACAGATCCCGATAACTATTGACAAGAACAAGATTCTTCACTCTCTCTGCTCCTGGGTTCCAGTCATGAGGCTGCAGCTGTCAGGTGGACTCCCTTCTTCCTGACCCCACTGCCATCCCTCACCTCATCACCTCATCTTCAGTGTCCTGTGCCTTTCTGGTGTTGGACCCTGGGCTATTACTTTTCACATTCTCTGACTCTTCTGCCACATTGGATTGATTTTAGGGTCAACTGCTTTCTGTCTTTGTGAGTAAAGATCTATTAGCTTGCATCTTCCTGTCTCAGCTTCTCTGTCTCATTTGATTTCCACTCCCTCTCAGTTGCTGTTGGCAAAATGTACCCAATTCCCTCTTGCCAGGTGATCATGTCCTCAGTGAATTAAGGCAAAAACCTATTAAACAAGAAATTCTATTCTTTCCTGGGACCACATTTATTTAACATCAGATCTGGAGCTATCTAGTCAGAAGAGGAAACTTAGATCCCTAGAAGTTATATTATTTGACCAATGTCACATAGCTGGTTTGGAAGAGTGAGGGGACTAGAATAGAGAACGCTAACATCCAGGTTTTTTTGAATTCTTGTAATGCTATAGAGCTGGTTGATGGCAGCTAGGTGGCTCAGTGGATAGAGTACTGGACTTGGAGTCAGGAACACTTGAGTTCAAACTAGCCTCAGATACTCACCAGCTGTGTGATCCTGGGCAAGTCACTTAACCTGTTTGCCTTGAGTGTGTTCATCCTTTGTTGCTGAAGAAGACCATGCCATCATAGAAATAATGACATCACTTGCACTTGAATTTTTTTTGAGTGAGGGAGGGCTGTGCAGGTCAAAAGCCTCACTTCTCAAAAGTCATCTGAATCCAGTGACCAGATATTCATCAGGATGACTGGAGATGACCCAGGATGGGACAGTTGGGGTTAAGTGACTTGCCCAAGGTCACACAGCTAGTGAGTGTCAAATGTCTGAGGTGAGATTTGAACTCAGGTCCTCCTGACTTCTACACTGGTGCTCTATCCACTGAACCACCTAGCTGCCCAACCTTAATCCACTGGAGAAGGAAATAATAAGCCACTTCAGTGTCTTTGCCAAAAAAAACTAATTGATGGTATTGGTGTGCTATGAGCCATGGGGCCATGAAGAATCAGATATGACTGATCAATGACAACAACAATAGAGATGGTGCCACTGATGGTTGAACCCAAACTTCCCATAGGGTTGTGGTCATATATTTTGTTCAATTGAAATAAAACTTGAAATTTATGCAAAGTATCCTGTTAAGCACTGGAGATGCAAATAGAAAAAGCATAGATAGTCTTTGTTCCCATGGAGTTCCCATTCTAATGGAGGATACTACACATATAGGAAGTTTCATCTGGAGGTCAAATGAAAAGGTCTCATGGTCTGTGGGGTACAATAGTAAAGCAGATGGCAATGCCCCATCTTAAGAGTCATTTCTACTAATACACTCATAATTGTTTCTTCTACAATGAGATCATGTATATAAAAGCTTTGTAAACCATAAGGTGGTCTATCAACATAAGCTATTGATGATGATGATGATGATGATGATGATGATGATGATACTGGTCTTTAAGCACAAGGACAGGGAACAGACAGAATTCATCTGGGTTCTCCAATTTGGTTTTGTGGTCTGCCTGAATGCATTGGGAATTCATTTATTTACTCTATGGCAGTAAATTGCTTATGTAATGTGCCTCTGAGAGCTGGCTAAATCCCTTTCATTAACGCTAATAGCAAGATTGTCCACATCACCAAATGTATTTATGCTTTTGATGAGCTTGCACAAGATCTTTGGGGAATAAGAATTCTGTTCTCTTGATTTAGTCATGCTGTTGAGAGACTTTGCTTGTTTTAATGGTACTCATTACGCTGCAATATGGAAAGGACTGCGCGTCATAGTTGTGATTCTGGTCAGAGCCATGGTGGTAGCACAGAGCAGAGAAGTCCCATGGTAGTTGCAGCCCACAGCATTCCTGAATGTTGCCTGAGCCAAATGAAAATGTGGTTCCTATCTGATGGTAATGTATTGATGTGTTAATCAGAAAGAAATATATAAACACATGGTCTTCTAAGTCAATATATGGCCCATGGGGAGCCTCATGTATGGTTTCATGTCCTCTACTTGTTTAACACCATTGTGTCAGTCCCTTTGAGCCAGGAAACTAGGTTCAACTCCTAGTTTTGAAACTGAAAAAACAAAGCAAAAAACAACTAATTTTGCATCATCTTTCTTTTTATAAATGGTTCATTGTAGGGGTTCCTTTATGTTGCAATCTTCCCTTGTACTATGTCTATATACATATCTATCTATATGTATATACATATTTACCTATATCTACTTATTTATCTATCCATTTATCCAGATCTAGCCATATCTACCTCTCTATCCATCTATTAATATCTACCTATCCATCTATCCATCTATTCATATCTATCTACCTATCTATCCATCCTTCCATATCTATCTACCTGTCTATCTGTATCTATCTATCTATCTATCTATATCTTACCAAAATTCAAAGTATACCATTATAAGAATATATGTTGTGTAAATCAAGGTCCAACTGCAACCTGTCCTCCTTCCTAGTCTTTTTGTGGTCAGGTCCTTATACAAAAGGGGTTAAAAGGATCGTAGATATGTTTATAAGGTGAAAGATACTTATGTTTGCCATCTGGCAGTGATGATGACGGGAAGGAGCTGGAATGAGTAGAGTTCAAGCCAAATAAAAGTTTGAAAGTCAAATGAATTTAAAAAAGAGCTCAGATATCAAAAAATACAGTCTTCTTCTCAGGTGAAGTCTTCACTTAACCCTCATGGTCTCACATATGTGGTTTTCTATGACAACTGAGGCATGAGTTTTAAGCCAAAAGCTTTTCTTCCACAAGAGTCCCCATCCTAACCCTGTGGGGTTTTCTACTGTTCAAATGATCATATATTTATTTAATGATCATATACTTAACCAACCTGGAGAAGTATATGACAGAATTCTCTGTAAGACAAATTTCTTATTCAGGGAGTTGGTAGCAGATGGATACTATAACAGTGCCCTGGATCAAAAGTAGCATTCAGGGAAACCAGATTGGTCTACAGGGAAACTGACCAACTATCTCTACTTTAGGACAATTCTGAACCACCATGGTGAAATTGGGGAGTAACTTGTCAGAGAAGCCGGAGAAGGAACAGGGCAGCGGAAATGGTGGAGGGGAAGATGGCTTTGATAACATCCCCTTGATAACCCCTTTGGATGTCAACCAGCTACAGCAGCCATTCCCAGACAAGGTAATGTGAGCAGTGCCCATGAGGGCATGTGAATATGGATCCTGGGGGGATTGGGATGACTGGGAGCATGGGAGTTGACTCTTGAAGAAAATTAGAGACTGCAAGTGGTAAAAGTGAAGGGCAATGCTTGACCTTGTTACCCTAATGATATACTACTTTCCCAATAGCTATGACTTAACATGGTACAATTGTAGGTATCAGAAGAAGTACATTCTTGTTTTTGTGTTTCCTTGAAAAAAAAACTTTATCAATGACTTTTTGTTTTTATATCAGTCATTTTCAGGTATAGCTCCTTCATCCCCATTCCAATGAGTCATACACACACACACACACACACACACACATATATATATTCACATATATATGTGTATATATATATATCAAAGAAAAAATAAATATTTAAGCAAAACCAACAAATACATTGACCAAGTTTGATGATGCATGCCATATTATATACTTGACCCCTCCAAAAAGAGAAGGGAGACTCATTTCTTTATCTTTTAGGGCTGTTGTAGAAGCTGGCTATTGTCTTCTCATGTAGAAAAAGTATGTAACAAACAAAAGTTCAGGGAAACTAGGGTCAAAGGTCATAATGAGCTAGCAGCAGCAATGGTACTAAAATCTTGACTCCCAGCCATCATACTAGAGTAGGTTCTTTTCTCCATTTCTAGATGGCTGGCCAATTCCACTGGGGAGTTCTTGGGGGAGGTTTAGGGGATGGCTGCCAGGTGAATCACTTAAGGGATCTCCATTGATAAATCATTTCTACTCCCACAGGTGATAGTCAAGACCCGAACAGAATATCAACTTCAGTCAAAGAAGAAGAGAAAGTTACATGTTCCTGGAATCAAGAGGCTGAATGTCAATCTCTATGATGAAGTATCAGAAAAGGTCAAGGTAAAAACAACCCCCACTCTCAAGGTGCCTTTGCTAACTTCTCCTGATAATTCAGGAGGGATAAATGTGCACATCTTCAAATAGCCTCTGTTGAGGAAAGGAAGCTGGTGGAAACATTGTCAATCTTGGCAAAGGCTGGGATTGTCCCATCAAGGAAAAAAGACATGTAAGAGTCAAGGAAAGAATTCCCTGAATACATCAGTGGCCTGGACACACAAAATCCAGCCAAGGGTTCTCTAGAGAAGTACTATTGTAGGGTGCCAAGCATTGTAGTGTGGTATCTAGAATCCTGTTTAAGGATCCCACTGGAAATACTGTCAGAGGTTTGATGCCTGAGGCATATGTAAATACCAGGCCAGGAGCTAGTTCCTCTGGGTAGAGGAGTTTTAATAAAAAGCATTCAGTAAGAGAGTGTCTTGAGGTTGTTTACCAGCTGTGAAGGGGCCCAGATAGAGCAGAACTGGCATTGCTTCATCCTATTAGATAGATAAATACTTTACAGAGGGAAAGGAACCGGAGTGTCTCTTTCTGACAGAGGATAAAGGATATGTAGAGGGTTGCTTTTTTCTTTTAGACCATTTCTATCAGAGGGACCATTAATTTGGCAGCATTAACACTTGAGACTTTTGGAAATGGATTTCAAGAAACAGAATGAGACACCAACAAGGCAGCACCCATTATCTTTCACTTTCAATCATGTAGTACCCAACAAAGAAGGGAAGTATTATTCCATGGAAAACCCTTGAAGAAACCACTTAAGATCAGCTTGGTAGAGTGAAGAGAGTGATGGAAACAAGGCACTTGGAGTCAGGAAGACCTGAATCTTAGATACTTGCTGACTCTGTGATCAGAGGAAAATCACAAAAATTTCCCTCTCCCTCAGTTTCCTCATCTGAAAAATGAGGATAGCAATGACATCTACATCTTAGGGTGACTGTAATTATCAAATAGAGAGGGGGGGGAGGAGGGGAGAGAATGTGTCTGTATATATGTACATATGTTATATTATTGATATAAATATATGTGTGTATGTATATATATATATATGCATAGAGAGAGAGCCTTTTGCAAGGTTCAAAGTGCTATAAAAATGTTAGTTATAATTAAGATTAAAATTCAAAATTGAAAGCTCTGATTAGTGGGAATAACCAGTGAGTGACTCAAACCCCTGTTTAATTTACCCAGTGTCTCCCAGTTAGCTCCAGGATCAAACAAAGGCCTCTGTTGGATATTAAAACCCTTCGTAACTTTCCAGTCTTTTGAGTAACCCTTTCTTTCCCTCCTCACACTCTGTAATCCAGCAGCATTCTTCTTTCTGTTTTCCTACACAAAACTCCAATTCCCAAACTGTGCTTTCCCTAAAACTTTTCCCTGATTCTCCCTTATGGCTCAAATGTTCTCTCACTTCTGCCTAGGGTTTCCTGGCTTTCTTCAAGGCAAAGATCTGCCTCATTTTTCTCAAATTCTAGTGTTTTCCCTATGAGGTTGCCTTCCATGTACCCTGTATATATCTTGCATGCACAGAGTTAATGATGTCATTTCCTATTAGAACATAAGCTTCTCAGGGTACTTTTGACTTTCTTTGTAACCTTAGCATTTGACAAAATACCTGGCACATAGTATAGGCACTTTAAATATTTGTTGACTGATAGGTTCTTGGGAGTAGTGTCACTTCCTACGCAAAACAGTCCTTTGCTTGATAGAGTTGTACTTCTTGGTGACTTCTAGGGATTACACTGCAATGCATGAGACCAAAACCACACATCCCTCAGTTAGGGAAAGAGACACAGTATACAACTTGCATTCATTTCAAAGTAGCTTTGTTCATACCTTTTCCCTTCCCCTTTGCAACTGAAGCTGATTATAGATATGAATGCTTACCACAATCATACACTCTCTAATGGCTATCATGTTTCAATTAATAGGTATCTCCTATGGCAACAGGATTGGTCTTCCAGGGGTGGAGTCCAGTATCAGTGGTTTGATGAGGGAGAAGACTTGATCCAAACATCCTACTTTCCTATTTTCAGAGTAACCATAGGGCCAATGATGGCTAAAGAGTGGAGACAAGCAGATTGCGTTGATTTAGAGCTGAAAGGGACCTTACATCTAACTTTATAGAGAAAAAAATTTGAGGACCACTGCCTAGGGTTACACAAGTGGTGAGCAGCAGAGTTAGAATTCATACCCAGAAGTCTTTGGATTATAACATGCTGCCTCAGCATGAATTGGGTTAGCCAATTAGAGTTAAAAACTGAAGAAATACGCCCCCAGTTAGGGAGTTCAAATCCCAAACCAAGCTTGGGTCATTTTTCTTCCCCCAGAGCTAACATGGACACTTCATATCTGCCTGGTGGGCCCTCTGGTCTCTAGCTGACTCCACCACCCCTCCCTCCAAGCATTACCCTTCCCTCCAAAACATGTCACTAGGCTTTGGCTCATTGACTTTGTGGGGTGGGCTTGATGCAAGGCCGCTACCAATTCTGCAGCTTATCTGCTTTGCTCTTACCTTAGGTTCACTTTGGGCTGACCCTGAAACCTCTGAGGTGACCCATGGTATTTGGCACATAGTGAGTTCTGCCTGTCCCCTCCCTAAGTGTTGGGGATGTAAAAACAAAACATACCCTGCCTTTAGGGACCTTATATTTCCCTGGAGTGGTGGTGGGATTTATCATGCAAACAGATAAATAGAAATTAATTTGGGGAAGGGGAGAGCACTAGCAACTGCGGGAGGGGGACGGAGTGGGGGTGGAGATCAGAAAATTTAGAGAAGTTAGCACCTGAATTGAGTCTTGCAGAAAGATAAGGCATTCTGACAGGCACAGATAAGGGATGGTATTCAAGGTGTGGGACGCAGCTTGCATGAATGCATAAGTGATGAGAGCTGGCATGTCAAACCTGGGGAACAGCTGGTAGCCCAGCTTTACTGGAGCTTAGAGTGGTAAGAGGGAATAAATGGGAAATAAGGCTAGAAAGGTAGGTTCCAGCCAGATTGTACAGCTCTTTCAATGACAGGCTGAGGAATTTTTTCCTTGTGTGTGTGTTTTATCCTAGAGGCAATAGTCACTAAAGATTTCTGATCAGGGGAGTGACGCGGTGAGACTTCTTTCTCTCCAGGTGGCCTACATTCTATTTCCTTGACAATCTTGTTTCTCCATTCCTCTCTCAACTGACCTTCATTAAAATTTTGCTCGCCTCTCTTATTCCTAAATCTAATTACAGGAGTTTATCTTCTTCATATGAAACATTATTAAACTGTTTTTATATATTCATTTAAACATAATATTCATCCACTTTCTAAGGGCAGGGACTGTTTCCCCTTTTGGCCTTTGGATCTCTAGCATCTAAAAACAATTCTTTGAATATAAGTGTTTAATGAACACACCAGCAGTGGAACTGGTGATTAGCTTATATTTGTCTAGATGCTGGAGGAGAGGTAAAAACAATTCATTTTTCTAGGGCACCTCCCGTGAATAAATGAGGGAAGTTATAATCAAGTTCGGCTACAACTCTCTCAAATAGCAGGTTTTGAAACACCAAATTCATGAACCTCTGAGAGGAGTCTGAAATGACACAGCCCAGCATTCATGCACCCTGGAGCTAAGGAAAATCCAAAGCCAAATAAGAAATATAGGGTCCTTCCTATAGCAGGGGTTATCCCTTCATGTTATGAGAATGCAGATTTTAAAGCTATGTATAGAAAATGAAAGCAAGGACATAACAGAGAATATAAATGTGTGTGTATGTGTGTGTGTGTGTGTGTGTGTGTGCGCGCATAGCATAGTCCTATAAAAATATATTGTGAAGGGAAAAGGTGTGGGAGAAAGAGAAAGAGATTAGACAGGAATCTTGGCTGAGTTGTTTAGGACAATGATTGCTAACAACAGAGAGAAGGTGAAACTGCTCTACATAATTTTATTTTCCTTTCTGCAATACCCTCTCTCCTCCCCCCACTCCCCCAGCCCCTCCAGGTCAACCAATTGGTGTTTACTGAGCATCTCTGACAATGTTTCACACATCAAAGTAGATGCTGGGAATATGGGTACAAATAATCTCTATTTTTAAAAAAACCTTATATTCTAAAGGAGGAGATAATAAGTACATATAAAAATGTCAAAGATGATGAGCAAATGGAGTTACAGAGATGAAATGACTTATCCAGGGCCTGGAGTCAGGAAGACTCTTCTTTCTGAGTTCAAATCCCATCTCAGACACTTACTAGCTGTGTGATCCTGGGCAAGTCACTTCACCTATGTGCCTAAGTTTCCTCATCTATAAAATGAGTTGGAGAAGGAAATGGCAAACCACTCCAATACCTTTTCCCAGAAAACTCCAAGTCCCAAGGCAGATATGACTGAAATACCTAAGCAAGAACAACACAGCTAGAAATGATCTGAGGTCAGACTTGAACTCGACAATTCTTCCTGACTCCAAGTCCAGTGTTCTGTCCACTGTACCACATTGCCAGGGGACATTTCAGATGACTGAAATTTATCCTTATGTGCCAAGACTTTTTAAAGATCAACCACTTTTTATGGAAATTTTTAACTAAATATCTTAGTTTCTTACTTTCTCAGGAAGAACAATCTGAGTGATACAAGTTTTTGTAGATACCTCTGGGGCATCATCATGAATATTCAACAATTGTTCAGTGTTGTGTAATATAGGGGATATTAAGGGAAGGAAACAAGCATGTACTAAGCTCCTATTATGTACCAGACACTGTGTTCTGTGCTTTACGAGCATTATCTCATTGGATCCTTACAACAAGGGAGGAAGGCACCATTGTTATCCCCATTGTATAGATGAGAAATTGACTTACTTGCTCAGGGTCACACAGCTAGTAAATGTCTGAATCCGGATTTGAACTCAGGCCTTCCTGACTAAAGGTTTTATCCACTGTGCCATATAGATAGGTTGTCAAGGTGTGGGAGTATTTCATCTCCAGTACTAAAAGGCCCCAGAGAGAGCTTATAGTTCTAGTGTTTGCTTTTGCTAGTTCTGTCTTTCCTCCACTAATACCCATATTGTCATGTTCCTATCTATGTATCTTGAAGCTTCTAATCTGATGCTTTATTTGACACTCCATTGTCTCAGTTAGGGCCTGAAGGTAGTTTTATTTTCCAGAATTTGAGTTGAAATAAAATGTTAGTAGGATAGGAACTGGTCTGTGACTTCAATAGTTGTAAGAAATTCAATAGTGAGGAAACTCCTTCAGCCAGTGTAAGCTGGTACCTTCTCTGTAACTTAGTCTTAAAGAGTTGCCTAGTTCAGTGACTTGTCCAAGGTCATACAGCCAGTATGTCAGAGATAGAGTTTGAGTTCAGGTCTTCCTGGTGTTGAGGCTGTTTTAAGCCTTAATGGAACTCATTCCATTTTTTGATAGTTCTAATTGTGGGAAAGTCAAGTTCAAATTTATCTCACAGATTTTTGCACATTGCTCCTGGTCCTGTCCTCTAATGTCAAATGAAAAACAAGTCTAATCTTTCTTCCATTTAGGACACTCCTGATATCATAGGTCCTCTTCCAGCATGAAAGACCACTGTCAACAATCCCTTTAAATATTTCATAGACAGCTGGGTGCTTCAGTCGGTTGCTAGGTGGTGCCATAGGGCAGCTAAGTGCTGCAGTGGATAGAGCACCAGTGCAGGAGTCAGGAGGACCTGAGTTCAAATCTCACCTCAGAAAATTGACACTCACTGGTTGTGTGACCTTGGACAAGTCACTTAACCCCTTTGCCTCATCCTGGGTCATCTCCAGTCATCCTGATGAATATCTGGTCACTGGATTCAGATGACTCTGAAGGAGAAGGGAGGCTGGTGACCTCCACAGCCCTCCCTCACTCAAAACAAAGTCAAGTGCAAGTCATGT
>JAQQSK010012693.1:0-11768 GCA_028658325.1 Potorous gilbertii | reverse complement strand
GGAAATCTCCTTCACTGTGTTGCTGCGCGGCTTCCACTGCTCCAGAATTTGTCAGGAGTTCTTTTTACAGGAAATCTATGGGCTGTGGGTTCGGACCTAGCTTAGGTGAGTCTTTCTACTCCGCCATCTTGGCTCCGCCCCCCGGGAGTTCTTTTTAGAGGGAATCTATGGGCTGTGGGTTCGAAGCTAGCATATGTGAATCTTTCTTCTCCACCATCTTGACTCCTCCCCCGTGATAATTTCTTGAAAGATGGTGTTTAGGCTTTCTTTTTTTTTGATCGTGGTTTCCTACTAATTTTTAAGTTCTCTCTCCAGCATCTATTTTCCAGGTCAGTGGCTTTTCTAATGCAATATTTCACATTGTCTTCTAGTTTTTCATTCCTTTGGTTCTGTTTTATAATTTCTTGATTTCTCACAAAACCATTAGCTTCCATCTGCTCCATTCTAATTATTAAGGAATTATTTTCTTCAGTGATCTTTTGAACCTCATTTTCCATTTGTCTAATACTACTTTTTAAGACATTCTTCCCCTCATTGGGTTTTTGGACCTCTTTTACCATTTGGGTTAGTCTATTTTTTAAGGTGTTATATTTTTGTTAACTTGTTTTTCATGATTTTCTTGCATCACTCCCATTTCTCATCTCAATGCTCCCTCTACTTCTCTTACTTGATTTTCAAAATCCTTTTTTGAGCTCTTCCATGACCTAAAACCAATTCATAGTTTTCCTGGAACTTTTGATATAGGACTTTTGACTTTATTTTCTTCTGGTTTTATGTTTTATTCTTCTTTGTCACTAAAGGAAGATTCTATAGTCTGAATTTTTTATATTGTTTGCTCATGATTTCACCCAAATTTGCTTCCAGTGTTGGTGATGGTGGGTGTATTCTCCCAGACTTCAGGGGTTTTGTATCAGCCACTTGATCCCCAACTATCTACAGGCCCAGAGTTCCATAAGCAGCTGCCACCTTGGGCAACAGCAACCCTTCCTTCTCTGCCCTGGGACTGTAACCAGACCTCAGTCAGACCAGGTCCCATAGAGCTTTCCCACTGAACTTCTATGCTGTCTTTGGAGTTTGTGGGTTGAGAAATTTGTAAATTACCACAACTGCCAGTGATTTGGATCCCTGAGGGCTGCTCTAACCCTGCCTCTGGTGGTATGGCCCACGCTGGACTGCACTTTGCTCCCAGCCCTGTGTGATAGTCACTTCTTGTTGACCTTCCAGACCATGCTGGGCTGGAGATTTGTTTTATGCTGCTATTTTGTAGGTTCTACAGCCCTAGGATTTGTTTAGAGTCATTTTTACAGGTATTTGGAGGGGTTTTGGAGGAGAGCTCGAGAAAATCCCTGCTTTTACTCTGCCACCTTGGCTCCATTCCTTCCCCCTTGACTTCTGAGTCTTGTCACAGGTTATAGGAGGTGGTCCAAGGGATGGTGCAGGACCTTGAGTGAGGAAGATCTGTGTTCAAATCTGGTCTCATTCAACTTCCAAGCCTTCTGAGCCTGGTCAAGTCATTTAATTCTATTTATCTCAGTTTCCTCATCTGTAAAATAAATATAATACCCCCCAGGACCGTTATGAGGATCAAATGAGATCACATTTGAAAAGTGTTTTGCCAGCCTTAAGCACTACATAGGTACCAGCTGTTATCATTAAAGGGTTGCTGATATTTGGTTTGTTAAAAGGAAAGTAGGAATTGAATACTACTATCACACAGAGTCCAAGTTCCAGAGTTTTCCACATCTATACACAGTCATCATCAACACACACACACACACACACAAAACTTAGGGTTTAGAGCAGTCTTAAATTTAAGAAGGAAAGAAAAATAACAATCCACATTTAATTTATTTAATTTTTTAAACCAGTCATTTTACCTTCTCCCTCAAAACAAGAATAACAGGGAAGACAATCTTCATTCTGATAATCTAAAAGAGGTCAGGGCCAACTCATAGTCCTAGATGTAAAAATGAACAAATTGGCGAGGTAGATATGACATTACCCTTCTAGAAACAAAATATCAACCAGGAAAGAAAAATTTAATTTGTGAAGGGATAGAAATATACAGTGAATTTGTATAACTTTTTATAGATGAAAGAGAACCAACCTGACTGGTATGTGCTTTTGTTCTGTCGTGCCCAACTTTTTGTGACTCTGGGATTTTCTTTGCAAAGATACTTGAGTGGTTTGTCATTTTCTCCTCTGGGGGATTAAGGCAAACAGAGGTTAAGTGACTTGCCTGGGGTCACACAGTTAGTAAGTGTCTGAGACTGGATTTGAACTCAGGTCTTCTTGACTTCATGCCTGGCATTCTATCTACTGTGCTACCTAGTAGCTCTGGAGGGAATTTCAGAAAGTAACAAAACCAAACAGGGCAATGTTGGAACTACCATGTTAACTCTGAATTGTAAGCTGGAGAATTGTGAGCTGGAGAAGGAAATGACATACCACTCCAGTATCTTATCTGAGAAAATCCTATATCAGGTCACAAAGAGCTGGGAATGACTGAAAAAAAGAAACAAATGAACAACAACATGCACCACAAATCCATGCACCACCGATGTCTGAAAATACGTCTTACTTTGCATTTCTAGTTCCTTGTCTCTATGACGGCAAGTGAGATGATTCATTATCAGTCTTCTAGAGAGTCATAATTGATAGTTCCTTTTTGATTGTTGAAATTTAATTTTTTTCAGTGAACAAAATTCTGCTTAGCCACCACAACTGTCATCCACACAGAGGTTCTTACTCTCATTTCTTCTACCTGAGCAAGAATGTCCTTCCCTTTTGTGGACTGTCTCCTGAAACCCTAAACAAAAAAATGTACCCAATAAGAGCCTGTTAGAATGATAGTTACTTGCCTGTCAGTGTCCAGTAGCCCAACACATATTGGCCCATAAGGAGTCCATTAGTGTGATAGTTACTTGGCTGTCAGTGTTCAGCAGCCAAGTACATATTTGGTGCCAGTCCTTTCTCCAGCCATTGAGACTAGGCACATGGCCTCTGATCCCCTCATGGTCCTACAGCTATTAGGCTTTGAGTCTCCAGGACAACAACTCAGCCTTGGGCCTAAGCAGATTCAATGCCCAAATCTGGCCTGAGGCACAAGATTGCTTCAAAGGATAGGAGTTTCAAGAGAGCCTATTTTAATTTGACTCCTATCTATTGGCAAGCTGTGTAGGTCTGCTATAGATGGAAGCCAAAAAATCTAAAGGCATCTGAAGGTAACAAGGGCCTGGGATTCTATGTGCTAATGCCAGTGGATCAAGGGGTCTCATGCAGCTACAAGTGTTGTCACTCCTCTTTGCTTTGGAACCAGTCTGGAGAGAAGGGGGAATGGAGGGTTCAAATGGGAAATTTTTTCTCATATAAAAGAAGTACACAAGGAAGCACTTTTAAATGGAAGGGAAAATGTTTGAATATTACTCTTATCAATGTTGGTTCAAAGAGGAAAGAATATATATACACATTAAGATGTGCATAGAAATACAACTTACCCCACAGGGAAATAGGAGGGTAAGGGAATAAGAGAATGGTGGGAGATGATACAAGAAAGGAAAATTAAGGGAGACAGTAGATAGGAGGAAAATAGACTTTTGATTGTGAATTTATTCAGTACAGGGGGCTGTCTTTTGCCTTTCTTTGTCTCCCCAGTGCTTAGCACAGTGCCTGGCCTGTAATAGGTTCTCAGTAAATGCTAATTGACTTGACTTTTTCTGTTCATTTTCCCCTTTGCCAAGGTCTCTGACATGGACTATCTCTGTGTCCTTGGACAAGTAAATTTCCTTCTTGAACCTTAGTTGTTCTTTCAATAAAATAGGGAAGGGCAAGTAAGTTGTATCTAGACTACCATTTTGGAGGTTCTGTATAACTGTGACATTTTATAGGAGTGTAACATAAGGTGGTTATGAAGACTGTTTTGGGGTTTAATTTGCATAGTTGTTAGTAGAACCTCAAGAGAATGAACTGACAAGCAAATGAGGTTTCTGGAATTGTGTTTCTTCCAGTGTCCTGGCATGTAAGAGATGCTTAATATTTATTGAGTGACTGACTGGAAGACACTGGAGAAATAGGGTTCAGTTTCTTGAACAATACTTCTCTTCTTCCCAGCAGGGTTTGAAGGGTGGGTGAAAGTCTAGGATGAAGCATAGGTCATCTTGACTAAATAAAGGGTCAGAGTATGTGTCATGATAAGTGGAGCCATGATAAGAACAATGGAAAAGATGCTCTAGAGATGAAAATCTAAGGAGAGGAAGGTATGTCATTTTGTGGGAGTGACAAAAAAGCCTGGATCTTGGATGAGTTAGTGGAAGAAGATGGTAGAGGGAGATGTCAACTTCTTATGGTGACTCTGAGAGGCAACCACTAGGAGCAAACAAGGCAGAAGGTGAAGAGACTGGGTGCTTTTTGGGAAATCTTTGGGATTTGGAGTTACTATAAGATTTTTTCTGCAGACTATATAACTCTTTGAACAAACAATAAAACCTAGTTCTGATATTTCTTATCCAGTATGCTCGCAAGAGATTTCACCTCCTTCTTCTGCTTCCTATGGTCCTAGGGACCTCAGGTATCATAATGAGAGGACACCTATCATGGGGATGTGAAAAGAGTAGTTGTTCAAACTCTCAGTGACACAGGGAAGTACTCGTTGTGAAATGTTTGGATTGGAGATTATTTTTACTTATTGCAAATTGCATGATGTTAATGTTCCCTTTATAATGTAATGAATTCATTATCAATAGCTATTAGTCAATGTATTGCCCATGATTCATACCACCATTTTGTCTTCTCTAGGGAAGAGATTTCCCTGGGATTGTGGGTAGAGATTCACACACAAAAGGAAGGATAACATTACCACAAAACTTTACTTCATCCTTCTAGAATAACAAACACCTTTGACAAAAGGATGACAGAAAATTCCCATTTATATGTCTCTTCTCCAGATTAGGGGGTATGTTGGCTTAGTGCTTGCCAAAGATGTGTTTCAGGGAGATTCTTTTGGTGGAGTTGTCTGATTTGATGCCACTGACACTGTCTAGGTCTGGAACCTGGAACCCTTCCTATTTGAACTCATATGCTCCCATTCAACTCATTCCCTTTCTCTGACTCTTCTTTCACTTCCCTAAGAGCAGGAAAGAATGCTTCTTGTTATTTGTCTCTGCCATTCTCTTTCTCATGGCTCTAAGATTCTCAGATATTGGAAAAATACTGTTTTCTTCTCAGTGCCTTGTACTTTCCTCTGAACCAACATCCTCCTCCTTCTCTCCTGTATATACAGTAATTCTGCTTCACAGAGGGTCCTTGTTCTCACTTCTAGAATTCAAGTTTTTCTCATAGGATTGATTAATCCTTGGGGATGATGGGGTTAGGGAAGGGGTAAGTGAGCCTGCTGAGCAAGAATCCCTCATATAAGGAGGGATGGATTGAGGAAGGAAGAATTGATGAGCAGTGGAGAGGGTCCAGCTGTGCTTATATACCATCAATTTATAGTGGGTAAATTAGCCCACTAATATGTTAATATATGGAAATTAGTTCATAATGTATAGGATAATCAGATCATTAATATATTAATATATTGATTTTTCAGTTATCCTCAAATTATTTCTTGCTTTACTGTTCCCAGTGAAACCATTACCATGTCAGTGGCAGAGACTCATGTTTTTGCTCCCATGCCCCCTAAGTCTTCTATCCCCCAAAACTTGAGGTTCTATACTAAGTAGTTCCTTCAATGATTACCCAGTCCCTCCTCACTGCCTCCTGAGGGGAAACTTATTTAGGAAGTTGGCATCCAGGTCTTGCAATACTGGCATATTCCATAGGCTCACTGGGGATATAAGTGGAACCAGGGTTATGCCCTATCTGTGTGTTGGCATAGATTGAATCTCCAAGGCTGAGCCGTGTTGCATGCATCAATGAGGCATATTGGATGACCTCAGAACCTTCTTCTTGCATTTCTGTAGTGATGTCCTAGGAGCCAGAGAGAGAGGGAGATCATCAACTAGAAAGTAGAGATCAGGGTGAGAGAAGCTGCTGGTGCCAAATTTGGTGTCCTTAAGGTTGGAGGGTGAGGTAAAAGAGAGGGAAGTGAGACACTATAATGGAGGAGGGGAACATGCCTAGGAAACATACCTGGGAATGTCAGTCACATATAAAATATTGGAGCTGTTTAGTACATTTCCCTCAATCTATGTAGGAGAATACTGAAGCCACACAAGGGGAGATATCTTTCCTAACACATGGAGTTTGTTGTATGGCCAGAACTAGATCCGAGATTTCCCAGTCACATTCATTCATTCAACAAGCATTTATGAAGCAACTATTATGTGTCTGGTACCAGGCTAGTCGTGTCAATCAACACTTACCAAGTGGTTATTATGTGCTGGGTACTGTTCTAAGTGCAGGTGAATACTGGGGAATTACATGACATTGCTTATGAGGTAATAACATCATACTAGAGAATTCAGATCAAGTCCAATCTAAGGAATTCACAGTGAATTCTGTAACTGCCGTACACAATGAAAGTAGTTTATGAGGTTCAATCATGCAGTACACTCTTTACAATGTGCATTGGGACCTTGGCTTCAGTCCTAGATCTTTCAGGAACTCCGTTTCCTGACACTCTCTTTTGTCTATGTTGCTATGACATTATTTTGTTCTCCTCCTTCCTGTCAAGCCATTGCTTCTCATTCACCTTGGCTGGATCTTCATCCAGATTACATTCACAAATAGTGAGCATTCCCTAGGACTTTATCCTAGACTCTCCTTTTTTTTCCCTTTTTTCCTATTTCACTTGGTGATCTAATCAGCTCCCATGGATTTGTCAACTCTATGCTAATGATACTGAGATTTGCTAATCCAACCCTTACTTCTCTCATAGGCTCTAGACTCAAATTTCCAACTGCCTATTGGATATCTGGAATTGATATCCATAGATACAGTATTTCCCCATGTAATCCTCACACCTTCTGGTTTTCAGTCCAAAAATTGCTTTATTACTTTCCATTGTGTAATCATCACATGGCAAAATTTGGCTGGTCATGCCACATGAAAGGTAAACTGAGCAGCAATGTATTCACCAGTGGCATATGGATATACATTTATCTTTCACACATTGTGACCCTAGAATTCTTAGTGCATATGCATGGTCAGTGTATTTCTGAAAGTCAACTTGTGGAGTTTGATTGGTGTTGTAGTATTAATAGTATTGTCACTCAACCCAATGAAGAGCCTTAGGGACAAGGGAAGTGGGTGGGCAGGTGAGACTGCCTTGAGGAAGTTGTTGAATATGGTGAAACTTTCACCTTTCTGCATTAGCTAAACTGTGAAGTTTGCCAGTGATACATTAATGTGCGAAGCATTTCTTTCTCATTATGAGTTTAATCTTGCACTGAAGATAGTTCAGTAATACATGATTTTTACCAAATGGTCACACCCCACTTTTTTTGGAAAAAAATTTAGCATAAATATTGATGATAATTGTGCAGTGAAATATGGTGTGTGTGTGTTCATCCTTTGTTGCTAAAGAAGACCATGCCATCAGAGAAATGATGACATGACTTGCACTTGACTTTGTTTTGCGTGAGGGAGGGCTGTGCAGGTTACCAGCCTCACTTCTCCTCCAGAGTCATCTGAATACACTGACCAGATATTCATCAGGAAAACTGGAGATGACCCAGGATGAGGCAGTTGGGGTTAAGTGACTTGCCCAAAGCCACATAACTAGTGAGTGTCAAATGTCTGAGGTGAGATTTGAATTGAGTTCCTCCTGACTCCTGCAGCGTTACTGTATCCACTGCACCACCTAGCTGCCCTGTGAAATATGGTATCCCAAACTTAAAATGTCTAAAACTGAATTACTTGTCTTTCTCCCCAAATTCTGCCCTCTTGCAAACTTCCCCATTACTATATAGGGCATTACCATCTTGCCAGTAACAGAAGCTCATAATCTGGGTATCATCCTTAATTCTCCCTCCTTCCCTCTGCCTCGCTCTCCCTCTCCCTCTCCCTCTCCCTCTCCCTCTCTCTCTCTCTCTCCCTCATCTTCTATGGCCAATTTACTGCCAAGGCCCCTGTTAATTTGACCTTCATTATATCTCTCTCATATACTCCTTTCTTCCCTTTGACATAATCACCACCATAATACAGTCCCTTATAAACTTGTTCTTATTCGGTTGGTTTTCAGTCATTTCCAACTCTTCATGCCCTTCATGACAGGTTTTCCTGGCAAAGATACTGGAGTGGTTTGATGTTTCCTTCTCCTTCTCATTTGACAGATGAGGATACTGAAGTAAACAGTTGGTCTTCCTGCCTCAAGACTTCCCCCATTCTAGTTCATCCTTCACTCAGCTGAGAAAGTGATCTTAAAGCTTATGTCTGATTGTGTCACCCACCCACCTTCAAATCCAGTCAACACCAGTGGTTCTTTGTCACCTCCAGGACAAAATATACCATCCTTTGCCATTCAAAGCCCTTCATGATTTGATACTCTCCATCTTTTTAGTCTACTTACTCCTTAATCCCACACCCCTGAAGTACTCTGTGATCCAATGACACTGGCTTCCTTGCACAAGACAATCTATCTCTTGATTTGGTTCATTTTTGCTGGTTGTTTCTCATAGCTGGAATTCTCTCCCTCCTCATTCCCACCTTCTGACTTACCTGCCTTCCTTCAAGTCTAAGCAAGAATCACATCTTCTATAAGAAGTCTTTCTCAGTCCCCCTTATGTTAGTGCCTTCTCTCTGTTGATTATTTCTAGAGAGCCAGTCAAGAAGCATTTATGAAGCACATACTAGGTGCTAGGCATGAAGGATACAAAGGAAAACTAAAGACTGACCATCCTTCCTCTCAAGGAATTCATAGTCTAATGGAGAGAAGAAAATAAACAACTTTGTATAAGCAATCTAAAGAGAGGTTAAATTGAAAATAATCTATATTTCTACATTTTCTATGATTTATCCTCTCTAGATTTAATGCCAGAGGAACCACAGATGTCACTGAGTCAAACCCTCCCTCCATTTCCATTTTACAGGTGAAGAAACTGTGGCCAAGGGAGTTACATTTTGACTTACCCAAGATGACACAGGCAGGACTTGTTTGTGGTGAACTTCAAATCTATGTCTTTCTCCCTCTGAGACTAATCCCTCATCTACTAGTCATCATTCTAACTTGCTGTGTGACTGAAAAAGCCAATTAACTTCTATAGATCTTTGGTTCCTTATTTATAATATGAGAGGGTTGGACCAGATAATCCCTAAATTCTTTTCCCTTTCTAGTCCCTCTGATCCTGTGTTCTGCTTGGAGGTGTTTTTTTTTTTTTTTGGTCCAGGATAACGATTTCACTGGGAAATTCCAAAGGAGGAAATTCCCTTTGCCAGTGCACACCAGCCTCTGTTTTGTAACTTACTTTTGTAACTTAGCCCCCAAGAGGCTAAGTGATTTTTCCAAGGTCACCCACCCAGTGTGTATCAGAGGCAGAATTTGAAACTAGGTCTTCTCTCTCCAATGGCCAGTTGTCTACCCACTGGATCATGCTGTTCTATGCCATGGAGAGAACCCCCTCCCTCTCCAGGTCCTAGGACTGTTGTCAGAGGCAAATAAGGTATGTGAAGTTGTACTGAAAAGCACAATGCTCTGTAGGAACAAGTAAAGGATGGTTATTACTTACCCTGGCCTTTTTCTTCTCCTGTTCAAGGTCATCATAGACATGATGGCTATCATCATCACCTGTCAAAGCACATGTCTTTAGAAGACCTGCCCTTTAGGAGGAAGCTGAGATCTACTTCATTCCCCTTAACTCCCCCAAATTGGGATCTATGTACTGAAAAAGTGTTTGCTATGTTTCATGGTACTTTTCACCCTTTCCCCAATCAAAACTTTCCCACTTTATTTTCCACTTCTACTTAGTGTCCCAAAGAGTATCTGTGTATGCTTGTGTGTTGAAAGAGAGAGAGAAGGAGAGAGAGAGAAAGAGAGAGAGAGAGAGGTAGGGGAGAGAGACAGACAGACAGACAGAGAGACAGAGATGAAGACAGAGTGTGACAGAGGCAAACAAACACAGAGACAGAAACAGAGAGAAAACGAGATAGAAACAGAGACAGAGAATGAAAAATGAAAGAAATGGAAGAAAAAGGAAGGAAGAAAGAAAGAAACTGGGACAGAGACAAATTTACAAAGTGAAAGCCAAAGAGAGTGATAGGAGAAAACAGAGGAAGAGAAAGACAGAAAGACAGGTCGCATGGGGAGAGGATGACAGAGACAAAAAGGGAGACAGAGGTAGAGAAAGAGAAAATCAGAGAGGGAGAAGTCAAGTTTCTTCTCTATTGAGAAGCCTTCAGTGGCTGCTCACTATCTCTTAAAAAAAGAATTTCTGGCTTGGCTTCAAAGCATTCTGCTTTCCAACTTTCAGCTAGGATTCCCAGCCTCTTTTCATATTAGTCATCATTGACTCCATCCCTTCTTTCTCATCCTGACAGTTCTGTCTCTATGCCTCTACACATGATGCCTCTTAGGCTTGGAATCAGACTTCTCATCCCTTAAGCCCACCTTCCTCTACTGAAGTTACTCTATTCCTCCTTGGCTTAGGCTAGGTGCCCTATGAGGTCTTTCTTGATCCCTTCACACTCAGGCCCCTAATCTGGCTCAAAGTGATCTCTTCCTTTTCAAAGTTCTGTTTTTGCTGGATCTTGGTCATTACTGTCTTTCACTTTTTCTCTCTTTTTTTTTATTCATTAACATCTTTCCATCCATAGCAAGGAGAATTCTAAGCTAAGGTCCTGGAGGATAGGCTTTGGGGCCTGTCTTTCTTTGTATCGCCCACACCTGTCATATTGCCTTGCAAACTGGAAATCCTTAACAAATGTTTGTGACTTTAAATTGAATTCTGGGAAATGGTATAAAAAAAAAGGAGCAAAAGGGAAAAGTTTCCATAGGAAACTTTTCTTTACTAAGATTCCTAGGAATTCATTCATTCATTTTATATATAGTGATTGACTACCTTTTATGTGCAAAACACTTTGCTGGGTTCTGAGAATGAGGGGGAGGGAGGGAAGGGGAAAGGAATAAACACTGATATAATGTCTACTATGTGCCAGGCCTTGTGGTTTTACAAATATTACCTCACTTGACCCTAAGAATATACCTTTGAAACAACCTGTACCACAATGAAAAATGAAAAAGAAGAAAAACAGTATCTAGTTCTATGAAGCTCCTGCTTTATAGGGGGTCAGATAAGAAAAGTGTACACTAACCCTAACAAAAATTAAAATGATTTAATTGTCATAGAGAAGAAAAAGAAAACAGGATCAGCACAGTAGCATCCGCAGTCTGTAGAGCCCTGGGCCACTGAGTCAACAGTGCTAGAAGGGCCTGAGATGGCAGTAAAAGAGGGAGGGCAGGAGGGAGCTGAGGGTTCCTTGGGAAGAGGCTAAGTGACCACACGTGTCTTACCTGTCCCCTGTTTTCTGGAGATTTTCACAGCATACATGATGCCCGCACTGAGGAGCCCAAGGAGGAGCAAAATGACCAGCAGTGACCCCCAAATGATGAATTTCTGGTTGTCTCTCGGGCTAATGGAAAGGGAGACCAGTCAGGTGAGACAATATCAGACAAAACAAAATCACTCTGGGGGACAGGCGGAGCCAAGATGGCGGAGTAGAAAGACTCACCTATGCTAGGTCCGAACCCACAGCCCATAGATTTCCTGTAAAAAGAACTCCTGACAAATTCTGGAACAGTGGAAGCCACGCAGCAACACAGTGAAGGAGATTTC
>JAQQSK010012692.1:0-11769 GCA_028658325.1 Potorous gilbertii | reverse complement strand
ACTATGCCCAAAGGGCTTCAAAAATATGCATACCCTTTGACTCAGCAATATCGCTACTAAGACTCTATCCCCAAGAGATCATAAAAACGGGAAATGGTCCCACATGTACAAAAATATTTATAGCAGCACTCTTTGCAGTTGCCAAAAACTGGAAGTCAAGGGGATGCCCATCAATTGGGGAATGGCTGAATAAATTATGCTACATGAATGTAATGGAGTACTATTGCACCATAAGAAATGATGAACAAGAAGACTTCAGGGAGTCCTGGAAAGACTTATATGATCTGATGCTGAGCGAAAGGAGCAGAACCAAAAGAACTTTGTGCACAGTAACAACCACGGTGTGCGAGAGTTTTTTCTGGTAGATCGGAACTTCGTAATAACGCAAGAACTTTAAAAAAAAATCCCAGTCGTTTTCTGAGGCAAATTGACTTCCACACTCACAGAGAGAACTATGGAGTTCATTCACAGATTGTAACAGATCATGTTTGTGTGTGTGTTTGTGTATTATGTTTTGATTTGTTATATGATTTCTTCCATTTATTTTAGTTCATCTACATAGCATGACTATAGTGAAAACGTATTCAATAGGAAGGTGTGTGTAGATCCTATACAGAATTGTATGCCATCTTGGGGAGGGAGGAGAGTAGTGGAGGTTAGGTTCTGGGGGGTTAAAATCTAAATTTTATTGTAATGATTGTAGAACATTTAAACAATAAAATTAAATTTAAAAAATAAATGGTATAATATATATATATATATATATATATATATATATTTTTTTTTTTTTTAAAAAAGCAGTTCTACATTTAATGGTGGGCTCCATGCGAAACTTCTTCCATCTCTTCAGAAAAATTCCATTTTTACTTTTCATGTAAATTATTCTCCTTTTTCTCTTCACAATTAAATTCATGAGCATCTTCAACACCACCTGACCTTATTTCGTTTTAATCCCTTTTTAAAAATCATGATGGGATCAATTATACATCGCTATCTGAATATTCTGAAATGTGCTATGCAAAACTCAAGACAAGAACAATGCTCAGATTTCCTCTTCTTACTGAGCAAAACTCTAGGATGAAACAGTAACCTCCCTCCTCCTGTAATTCCCAATATTTCTACCAAAGCACCTAGTTCTTCCCAGTTAGAATTGGATTCAGATTGGAGTTGCTCCTATTGGTTCTTTCATCTTTTGAAGGATGGAATTTCCAAAGGGTAATTTGATAACCTCACTCTTGGGGGAGAGAAAGAGAGAGAGAGAGAGAGAGAGAGAGAGAGAGAGAGAGAGAGAGAGAGAGAGAGAGAATGAAACTGACAGAATATTTGACATTCCTCATCACCACTATGTCCTGTCTTTGTACCAGTTTTGGGATCTATTTCTTAAGATCCTCATGTATTTCATCTGTCTTTTCAGGTCATCTGTAGGATATAGATTTTAGCCATAAATCCATTTGGTTTCTACTTCCCTTGGCCTTCTCCAAAATCCTTTCACCATGCTTCCCATAATCCCACCTCTGATTACTGTATCTTCCTAAAATTCAATACAATGTCATCCTCAGATTTTACCCAAGCTGTTTCTTTTGTATAAGGTATACCCATGTAGAACCATGATATTGTTTTGGTTTTCTTCTTAGAAAATCTCAAGGATGTCAGTGAGGTCCATTTTTTTCTTTCTTTTCATGGTATGTAGGCATTCCTATTGACTGAACCTTAAATATTTGTGTATGTACTCATGAGGCCCTGCCATTTATTGAGAACTCCAATCTTGGATTTAGTCTCCTCTGGATTTATGGCCTTCTCAGCTGTTATGCGTCTCTAAGACTACTCACAAAGCATTTAACTTAAGGGGCATATGGAAGACATCTTTTTCTATTCCCATTTTTTTCTAGTATAAAATCTTTTTAATTAAAATTATGAGATGCCTGAGAAGTACATTCTAACTCCTGTTGTTTAAGTGTTACTTCATCTGTGACCATCATAGATTATGATCTAGAAGTTCAAATTTCTTTCTTCAGCAACAGCAGTTCCCTTTGCAATTATCTTTTTTTCTTTTGCTTTTCTTCACTTCAATGTGCAATAAGAAAGGAGGGACTGCCAGTGTTCCTGTCATCTTGAACTTCTTCCTTAAGACTTAAAAGTCACTGGGAATCTTTCTTGTAATCTAACTGGATATCAATAAATCAAGACTTTTCTGAGTGGTCTTTCTTATTCCACTTCAGAACATTTGCCATTGTTTGAGAATTTTTCATTGAATAAGATCATGAAAGTTTCCTATCTGAACACGTAAAATTGGAAAGGGAAAAAAAAGGAAGTGTGATGTAAGAAAAAAGATGAAATGAAATTGCTTTTTAATTATTAATTTGTTTTAAGTTTTCTACAATCACTTCCATGATTCTTAGATTTTCTCCCCCTCCCTGAGATGCCACGCAATGTTATGTATGTACTACACATACCTTTTTATTAAATATGTTTTCACTTTAGTCATTTTGCATAGAAAAATTAAAGTGAATGGCAGAAACCATGAGGAAAACCCAAACAAAAGAAAACATAACACAAGAGAAAATATTCTTTTTCATTCTATATTCCAGTTCCATAGTTCTTTCTCTGCATGTGGATGGATTTTGCTTAAAGAGTCTTTTGGGAATGTTGTAGGTCCTTGCAATGCTGTGCAGGACTAAGTCTACCAGAAAAATTTCTTGTACACTGTGGTTGTTACTGTGTACAATGATTTCCTGATTCTGCGCCTTTCCTCTCAGCATCAGTTCATATAAGTCCTTCCAGCCTCTCTGAAGTCTTCCTGTTCATATATCACAATAATATTCCATTACACGAATATACCACAAGTTGTTCAGTCACTCCCCAATTGATGGGCATACCCTCGATGTCCAGTTGTTGGCCACTACAAGGGGAGCTGCTATAAATCTTTTTGTACTCATGGGTCTCTTTCCCATTTTTACAATCTCTTGGAGATACAGTCTGAGAAGAGATATTGCTGGGTCAAAGGGCATGCACAATTTTGTGGCCCTTTGGGCATTGTTCCCAATTGCTCTCCAGAATGACTGGACCAGCTCACAGATCTACCTTCAATGAATGAGTGTTCCACCTCTCCCACATATTCTCCATCATTTATCATCCTCCTATTTTGTCATGTTAGCCAATGTGATAGATGTGATGTGGTACATATCAAATTTTGATTTGCACTTCTCTAATCAACAGTGATTTAGAGTATTTTTTCAGTTGACTATAGATAGCTTTAATACCTGTTCATATCCTTTGGCTCTTTTTCAGTGGGGGAATGACATGTATTATTGTACAGTTGACTTAGTTCTCTATATATTTTATAAATGAAGCCTTTATCACAGACACTATTTGCAAAAATTCCCAGTTTTCCGTTTCCCTCCTAATCTTGGTTGCATTGTGTTTATTTGTGTGAAAACTTTCCAATTTATGTAATCAAAGTTATCTATTTTGCTCTTCATAATGTTCTCTATCTCTTGTTTGGAAATAAATTTCTCCATTCTCCTTAAATCTGACAAATTCAGTATTTCTTGCTCCCCTAATTTGTTTATAGTAACAGTATTTATACCTAGGGTATGCATCCTTTTGGACTTTATTCTTGTATATGATGTCTGGCATGGGTCTATGCCCGGGTTCAGCCACACTGTTATCTAGTTTTCTCAGCAGTTTTTGTCAAAGAGTGAGTTCTTATCCCACAAGTTGGGGTCCATGGTCTTATGAAACAGTACATTGTTGCACTCATTCACTAGTGTATCTTGCATACTTAAACTATTCCACTGGTCTACCCTTTATTTATTAACCTGTGCCAAGTGGTTTTGATGATTTCTGCTTTATAATACAATTTGAGGTCTGGTAGGGCTACTCCACCTTCCCTAGCATTTCTTTTCATTAATTCCCTTGAAAGTCTGTACCTTTTGTTCTTCCAGATGAATTTTGATATTTTTCCTAGCTTTAGAAAATTATTTTTGATATTTTGATTCATATGGCACTGCCTAAGTAAATTAATTTAGGTAGAATTATCATATCATATTCAGTTGGCTTACCTATGAAAAACTGATTTTTTTTGGTTTTGTTTTTTTTTCAAATTATTTAGATATGATTTTATTTGTGTGAAAAGTATTTTGTAATGGTATTCATAAAGTCCCTGGGTTTGTTTTAGCAGGTAGATTCCCAGGTATTTTATTACATCTACTCTTGCTTCCAATAGGATTTCTTTTTCTTTCTCTTGCTGTTGGGCACTTTTAGTAATAAATAGAAATGCAGATGATTTGTGGGTTCATTTTGTAACCTGCAACTTTACCAAAGTTGTTTATCATATCAACTAATTTTTTACTTGATTCTCTAAGTATATCATCATATCATCTGCAAAGAGTGATGACTTTATTTCTTTTCTATCTATTCTAATTCCTTCAACTTCTTTTTCTTCTTAATGCTAAAGCTAGCATTTCTAGTACCTTATTGAATAACAGTGCTGATAATGAACATCCTTGTTTTACCCTGAACTCATTGGAAATACCTTTAGCATATGCTTCTTCCTGATGGTTTTCAGTAGGCACTGTTTATAATTTTATGGAAAGCTCCATTTGTTTCTCTTCTCTCCAGTCTTTCCATTACCATTGAGTGTTGTACTTTGTCAAAAACGTTATTTGCACCTTTTGATAAAAATCTTATGGTTTCTCTTAGTTTTGTTGTTTGTATGATCAATAATGCTGACAGTTTTCTAATGTTGAACCAGCTCTTCGTTTCTGGTATAAATCCTATCTCATCCTAATGGATGATTCTTACGACAAGTTGCTGTATTCTTTTTGTGAATATCTTATTGAAAATTTTTGCATCTATATTCATTAGAGAAATTAGACTATAATTTTCTTTCCTATGTTTTGGCTCTTCCTAGTTTCCATGTTGGAACCATATTTGTATCATAAAAAAATTAACTGTTCTTTAAATGTTTGATGGAATTCATTTGTAAATCCATCTTGCCCTAGAGATTATTTTGTAAGAAGTTCATTAATGGCTTGTTCATTTTTTTTCTCAGATGGGGTTATTTAAGGATTCAACTTTCTCTTCTGTTAATCTGGGCAATTCATATATATGTATATATGTGTATATATATATATACATATTTATATATATATACATATATAGTCATCCATCTCATTTTACTTGTTGTATTTATGGGCAAAGAGTTGGGCCAAATAGTTTTTAATTATTGCTTTAATTTCCTACTCCTTGTAGGTGAACTCACCCTTTCCATTTTTGATATTGGTAATTTGATTTTCTTCTGTCTCTTTTAATCAAATTGAACAAAAGTTTATCAATTTTATTTATTTTTATAAAATCAACTCAGTTTTATTTATTAGTTCAATAGTTTTCTTAATTTCATTTTTATTAATCTTTACTTTGGTTTTCAGCATTTCTAATGTGGCATTTAGTTGGGGAAATTCAACTTTTTCTTTTTCTAGCTTTTTCAGCTGCAAGCCCAATTCATTTATCTCTTTCTCTGTTTTATTCATGTAAACATTCAATGATATAAACTTTCTCCTAAGTAGTTTTGCAGCATCCCTTAAGTTTAGGTAGGTTTAGTCATCATTGTCATTCTCTTGAATGAGGTGGTTGATTGTTTCTATTATTTTTTGTTTCACCCACTCATTCTTTAAGGTTAGATCATTTAGTTTCCAATTAATTTTTGGCCTATCTTTACAAGACCTTTCATTACATGTAACTTTTATTGCATTATGATCTGAGAAGGATGCATTGACCATCTATGCCTTTCTGCACTGGATTGTGAGGTTTTTGTGGCCTAGTACATGGTCAATTTTTGTATATGTGCCTCGTGCCACTGAGGAAACCATTTATTCCTTTCTATTAACATTCAGTTTTCTACAAGGATCTATCATATCTGCCTTATTCAGAGTTTTATTCACCTTCTTAGCTTCTTTCTTGTTTATTTTGAGTTTAGACATATCAAGTTCAGGGAGGGGGACTTTGACGTTCCCCACTAATATAGTTTTACTGTCTATTTCTTCCTGTAACTCCTTTCACTTCTCCTCTAAGAATCTGGAAGCTATATTACTTGGTGCATGTGTGTTTAGTAACGATATTGCCTCGTTGTCTATGGCGCCTTTCAGCAGGATATAGTTTCCTTCTTTATCTCTTTTGATTCAATCTATTTTTGTTTTTACTTTGTCTCAGATTAGGATGCTACCCTTGATTTTTTTTACATCAGCTGAAGGATAATATATTCTGCTCCAACCATTTACCTTTACCCTGTGTGTATTCCCCTGTTTCAAATGTTTTTCTTGTAAACAACATATTGTTGGATTATGGTTTTTAATGTACTCTGCTATCTGCCTCCATTTTATGGGAGCGTTCATCTCATTCATATTCACAGCTAATATTATCTGTGTCTTTCCCTCCATCATATTCCCCCTTGTTTATACTTTTAGTTCTTCTTTCTCTCTTCCCCTCCTCAACAGAGTTTTAATTTTGGACCACTGCTTCCCCTAATCTTCTGTTTCATCTATCAGACCATTTCCTTTATTTCCCCTTTTCTCCTATTATATCTTCCCTCCTTTCCCTCCCTTTCTTCCCTCCTGTATCATTACCCCTTTCCCCTTTTACTGCCTATAGGGTAAGTTAGGTTTCTATACTTAACTGAGTTTGTTGTTCTCTCCTTGACCCAAGTCAGATGAGAGTAAATCTCACAGTGTTCATCTCCCTCTCCTCTTTCCTTCTACTCTAATATGTTTTTGTGCCTCTTCCTGTGATGTAATTTACCTTTTTTTCTGCCTCCTCCTTTTCACATCTCCTGTTACAATCCCTTCAAACCCTTAAATCATATTTTTTATCATAATGTCATTTGATTTATACCCGCTCTTTCTATATATGTATATTCTTTTTAAATATCATAATAAATATCTAATTCTCAAGATTAAAAGTATCATCTTCCCCTATAGTGATATAAACAATTCATCCATATTAAATAACAATTCCCCTCCTCCTCTGTTTACCTTTTTATGCCTCTCTTGAGGCTTGAATTTGAAGGTCAAATTTTTTGTTGATCTCTGACTGTTTCATCAGGAAGTTCTGGAAGTTCCTTATTTCATTGAATGTCCATCTCCTTGCCTGAAATATTATGCTCACTTTTGCTGGCAATTGATCTTTGGTTTTAGTCCAAGTTCCTTTGCATTATGAACTATCATTCCCTGAGCTAAGAAAAAATTTGCTGCATTCCAACTTTCTAGTGGCTCTAGTGTTTCAGGATTTTTCCTGAGTCAGTATTTTTTGGGTTTTCAAGTTCAGTAAAGGAAATTGAGAGTGACTTACTGTTAACTCCACCATCTTGATTCCTGGAAGTTCCAGAGGTCTCTCAGTCGTTGTTGTGGGGCCCTGAACCATCTGACTTTCTTTTGTCAGTGCTTTTCTGCCTCTTTCTTTTGCATTACGCCTCAAATCGAGTCATGTGGCTCTCGGTCAAGCGTGAATTGGGATGTCACTTTGTCATTCCTCAGCTATTGTCCTCTCAGGTCAACAAAATATAGAATTTTGCCAGAAGACTCCTGATCTACTCCTGGCCTGGGCTCTACATTCTGTGAAGGATGAGGGTAACTTTTCTTTTTTCATTCCATGTTTCCTGGCTTGTTTACAGGATTCCTGCAGGATTGTGGCTGCCCTTTTGTCACCCTGTGTTGGATGGAGAATCTTCTATTCATTCTCTTCATTTCCTTCAGGTCTTAAGATGACTCAGATTTAGCTGATTCCTGATATCCATTGCCTCGCTTCCATCTTGGAATTTGGAAAATTCTACACATTTCCTTCTCTTTTCTATACTATATTATGCAGTTTGCCATCCATTCTCATTCTCTTATTCACATCCTCAGAACATCAACTATATACTCCAAAAGTCCTCTGCTTACCTTTATTGTTTTGTGTAGTTATCCATTCAGTTTTTTTCAGTTGTGTCCAACCTTTTATGAGCCCATTTGGGATTTTCTTGCCACAGATAATGGAGGGTTTTCAATTTCTTTTTCCAACTCATTTTACAGGTGAGAAAACTTAACCAAACAAGGTTAAGTGAATTGTTCAGAGCCACAAGCTACACAAATGTCTGAGGCCACATTTGAATTCAGGAAAGTAAGTCTTCCTGACTCCAACCCAGCTGTTTATCCACCATACCAGCTAGTTGTTCATGTTTATCTTAGCAATCAATGCCCTTTTAAAATTTAAGATTCTGCAAGGACACTTCTTTCTTCTCCCTGTGTTTTCACAGACTTCAAAATTTTCATATAAATCTACTTGTCTGTATTTCTCAAACTTTGTGTTTTTCTTCCAATGGTTCTAACTAGATCTGGAGTTTTGATTAGTAATGCATGAAAGATTTTTATTTCATTAAAGATTTGGTTTTTTTCTTCTAGGATTCTACTCAGTTTGAACAAGTAGATTTTTCTTGATTGAACGCCTACAACTTTTCCTTTTGGAGCATTGTATCCCATTATCTCTCATTTGTATACAAGCTATCAGGTCTTTTGTGATCCTGACTCTTGTGTTTGATACATGAACTCCTTCTGGGATATTAGTAGTCTTTTTTTTTCTTACATCATGTGAGCTTCATAGTTTGGCTTTGACATTCCTGAAACTTTTATTTTTTAAGTTTTATTTCATTCAGGAAAAGATCAGCCTCTCCTAGTCTTGACCTTTTTGCATCTTTGATGTTTTTTTACCTCTCCATATCTCTATTTCTCTTTCTGTCTTTTCCTATTGCTTCCTTTCAATGGAATGTCTAATCTGAACATGCAGTGAAAACCATGGGGTTATCCCATTCAGGCTTTGAGTGTATCACATGGTCATAGAAATAATCACTGCAAGAGACCTTACAGAAAACCATATATAATACTCGTATTTTTGAGAGGGAGACATGGAGAAACTGAAGGCAGAGTGGAAATGATTTATATAAGGTGGTTTCAGAAGCATCCCTAAGGTTTTGACCCAAGTCCTTGAATACAAATCCTGTGGTCTTCTTACAACATCATGCTGATAGTACATTTTTGAAGGCCTTTGAAAACCAAATACTTGCATAATTTAAACCAATATTGATGTTTCCTGTTGTGCTCAGAAAATTTCATTACATTTAAATAGATATGACTTACTATACTTGATGCAATAAATATTGTGGAACATGTTCTATGTTTACCTCTTAGGAACTCTGAGGACAAGAGAAGGAGATGAGACAGTAATGTGACTACCCTTATAAAATGCCTATAATTTGAACTGAGTGGCTGAGGGAAGGTGGAAAAGAATGCCCAGGGAAGTGTTTGCTTTGGGTTGATTCTGATTCCAAAGATAGGTCTCTTTGTCCTAAACGCTATTTCTCATAGTTCCATTTTGGTCTGATTTTTGGTATGATTTTCCCTTGATGCAGACTCTGAGCTCTGCTCCTCTTCTGAGGAATGGAGAATTGGACTGTGCAGTGACACTGCTAAGAGATGGACAGAAACACACAGATGTTCTGAATGACCCATACATTTTGATGTGACAAAATAAAAGTGAACTTTGCTGTGATGAAATCAATTATCTATCTTATCAACTCATTATCCCTCTCTCCAGAGGCCCTTTCAAAATTGTTCATCTGTTCTCTAACTTTCATGTCTTCCCCTTCCCTCAGTCTCTCAGCTAGGAATCCTGCCTCATTTTGAACAACAAAAAATTGAACTCATTTGCTGTGAACTCTCTTCTACCCCATTGCTTACACCCTATTACTCACCTGTCTTCTCTCACTATCTCCTCCATGATTCTTGTGTCACATTATGAAGCAAGGGACTTGTTACCAAGAATAACTTGTCTATTTCTTGAAGGAATCCTGTTCTATCCTTTCTCCATGAAGCTATTTTTCCCTTTGTTGCATGTTTCAAGTTCAACTTCTTAATTGTTTCATGTATTACTCACTGCAAACCTGCCTGTGTTCAAGGTCTTCTGAAAAAACTTCACTCAATATATCAATCCTTGCTCTCTATAAGAATTCTTGTACTTACATTACCCTTTCTTTCTTCTTAACACCTTACAGTTTGTCATCCAACTTTGTTGCAGCCAAACTCTCTCTACAATTCAATGGTCTTTTCTCTGTCATCATTCTGTTCAAACTATTCAAACCAGAGTTTGATGCTGTGCATCACATTTTCTCTTTGATGCTCTCTTTTCTCTTAGTTTTGAGGACAGTCTTCTTTCCTGTACTTCCCCTTCCTATCAAGTCCCTCTTTCTCAGTCCTGTTCGGTATCTTCTTCCAGATCGCACCATCTACCTATTGGTGTTCCTAAGCATTTGGTTCTGAGCTCTCTGCTCTTCTCCCTCAATACTGTTGGACATTGTGCTTCCATCAATTCCCAAATATTTAATTAGTGTCTTTGCTCTGATTATATTATTTTAGTTTAATTAACTTTGTTTCTAATTAAATTATTTTTAAAATTTATTTTTAATTTTAACGTATTTTCCAATTACAAGTGAAGATAATTTTCCACAATCATTGTTCTAAAAAAATGGACTTCCAAGTTTTTCTCCTCCTCTAGCTCTTCCATAAAAGAATAAATAATTGGATATAAGTTATATATGTGAAATCATGTAAAACATTTCCATGTTAGTCATGTTGTGAATGAAGAAAAAAGCAAAAAGAGGAAAACTACACACAAAAAATAGGGAAGGTGACAGCAATATGCTTCAATCTTCATTTAGATTCCATCAGTTCTTTCTCTGAATGTGGATAGCATTTTCACTTACAAAACCTTTGTAACTGTCATATCATCATTTTGGTGATAAAACCTAAGTCATTCTTAGGTTGATCATGACACAGTGTTGCTGGTAATATAAAAAATGTTGTTTTTTATCATCTCATTTTGTTCAATTCACATGAATATTTCCAGGTTTTTCTGAAATCAGCCCAAACATCCATTCTTACTACCAAATAGTATACCATTACATTCATATGCCACAACTTACTCAGTCATCCTCTAATTGATGGGCATCCCCTCAATTTCCAATTCTTTGCCACCATAAAAAGAGATATTATAAAGATTTTGTGTATGAAGGTCATTTCTACTTTTTCATGATCTCTTTGGGATACCAACACAGAAGTGATGAGCCTGGATTAAAGTGTATACAAACTTTTATAGCCCTTTGGCAATAGTACTCCATTCCTTTCTAGAGTGGAGTGATTGCTTCACAACTCCATCAACAGTCATCCTGATGATTCTCAAATTTACCTGTCCTGCCTGAAGTTCTCTCATTTTGCATCTCCAAATCTCTGTCAGGTATCTTAAAAAAAGAATTGCAGGAGGCAGTCGAATATAATACCTATATTTTTGAGAGGGAGAAATGGAGAAACTGAAGGAAGAGAGAGTGGAAATGATTTATATAAGGGGGATTCAGAAGCAGACCAAAGGTTTTGACATAGGTCCTCCAATAAAAATCCTGTTTTCTTCTTAAAACATCATGCGGATGTTAAGTTTCAGAAGGTGTCTGTGACCTTAGAAAACCACATATTTGCATAATTATACAAATACTGTTGTTTCCTCTTGTACTCAGTAAACTTCTTTACATATATTTTTTTAATATAAATTTATTTAACTTTTTTACATTAATTTTCACAAGATTTTGGGTTCCAAAATTTTCTCCCCATTTGTCCCCTCCCCTCTCCCCAATACACTGAACATTCTCATTACCCATATCACCAATCTGCCCTCTCTTCTTTCATCCCTCCCTTC
>JAQQSK010012691.1:0-11769 GCA_028658325.1 Potorous gilbertii | reverse complement strand
GATATGGGTAATTAGAATGTCCAGTGTATTGGGGACGGGGGAGGGGACAAATGGGGAGAAAATTTTGGAACCCAAAATCTTGTGAAAATGAATGTAAAAAGTTAAATAAATTTATTTAATTAAAAAAAAAAAAAAAAAAAAGCTCTGTTTTGTCCACGGTTACAAGGCAAAGCACAGAGAAATGTTGGTAGGTCCTTTGAGAAGAAAAGTCACTGTGGGGCAAGTGAGCATCAGAATATGAGTCAAGTACTATAACTTACAAGAAATATGTAATCATGCTGGCCTTGGAGGTAGTTTGTTGTGTTTCAAGAGAAGGGACAGAGATTTCATTGGCCTTGCAGTCTGAGACAGATCAGATCAACACACATTTGTAAAGTGCTTACTCTGTACCAGACATTGTGCTAAGAACTGAATATTCAAAAAATGCAAAAGAACTATTATGTCATCTCCTTGTTCTTTTGTAAGGACTAGGGTAGAGGAGATTAGATTATTAACACTAGAGGGTACGGACTGTCTTTTGTCTTTGTATCCCTACAACTCAGCACAGTGTCTAACACACAGTAGGTGATGAAATAGAGCCTTGCTCTAAAATGGCATTGGCATGGAAGGCACAAAGTGCCACCACTAGGTATTTTTGCCCATAGAAGCCAACGAATGATAAACTGAATGCAATAGAGTAAACTCAGGAATGTGTTAATGACTTGAGTTTTTCAAAGATATTTAAAATATCTTATATATTTAAATAAGTAAAAGTTATTAAAAAATGTCTTAGTATTTTAATGCTGCGGCCAATGCACATGGATTTGTTCCATCTTTTCCTTATTCACATTAACAAAATATAACATTCAGAGGTTGAAAATACAATCTGGAGAAGAGTCAAATGGGCAGAGATCATTGCAGTTAAGTGTGTAAATTATAACTTTGGATTTTTGAATCTAGAATACTTCTCTTGCATCTTGATTCATCTAGGCAGAAAACACCCAGCCTTTGGATACTTTAGACCGTTGCATCATCTTTGTAAGATTTAATAAAAATGGCCAGCCACAAAAGAATCAAAACTGAAGATTGCATTATAAAGAACCGCAAAGAAAACCTATGCGAAGACGTTCTCTCTTACCCACCTCTTCTGAAGAGGTAGGAGTTTACCAGTGTTGAACAGTGTCAGACCTTTTTCAATGTGTTAATAGGTTTTGCTGAATATTTTTCCTCATTTCTTTTCCTTTTTTAAAAATTCTATGTTAAGGATGGGAGGGAAGAAATATGGGTTGGGGGGAAATCTAAGCAATGTAAAAACAAAAGACATCAATAAAGATCTTTTAATAAACAAAAATGTCAACAATATTTTAAGGTAAGGGGGAGGACATTTACAGAATTATAGGATTTGCAGACACTGATCCTAAGGGCCAAACCACAGAGCTCCCTAGTACTACAGCACCCCTTGCAGGACAACAGAAAAACTTGAAAAGAAAGGAAAAAAGAAAGGTTCAAAATGAGTGGAAACAAGAAGGAAGGGGAGGTGACAAACTCCCCTGAGGGAATACTGACAACCTGATGAAAATGGAACCTTTCTCTAACCATTTTTAATTCTAGTACCTTCCTTGTATTATTTTCTATTTATCAGGTGGGCATCTAGGTGGCACAGTAGATAGAGTGCAAGGCTTGGAGTCAGGAAGATCTGAGTTCAAATCTGACCTCACACTAGTTGTGTGAACCTGGACAAATCACTTAACCCTGTTTGCTTCAATTTCCTCATCTGTAAAATGAGCTGGAGATGGAAATGGCAAGCCACTCCTGTATCTTTGCCAAGAAAACCCCAAGTAGGATTGTGAAAAGTCGGATACGACTGAACCACAAATTTATCCTGTATATAACTTGGTTGTATATATCTGTTTTCTCCCCCATCAGATTATAAACTTTTTCAGGACAGGGATTGTCTTTGTCCTCTTTTTGTATCCCCAGTGCTTAGCACACATAGGAAGTACTTAATAAATGTTGATTGATTGATTGACTGATTGGAAAGCAAATTAGCAAACCAAAGGATCATCTTTTGATGTGGGCTTTGTGGAAAGAACCACCAGAGGCACACCAATCATTTCTGCCTCCCTAGCACAGACTTCACCAGCATTTTGGATATACAGGAGGTCAATGTGAGTAATCACGTCAAATGGACTTAAACACATGAGCAAAGATTAGGCTGGGCATATGGCTTCATTGGAGAGCAAACCTCCCTAATGCAGATTAATAACTGCTCTCCAATTTAGGATCGTAGATTACAGCTAGATGGGATGTTAGATGACATTGGATTCAAATCGCTCATTGAATATAAGGAAACTGAAATTGAGGCAGATTAAAAGACCTGTCCAGAGTCACACAACTCATAGAAGCAACTGAGGCAGGAGTCAGACTTGGGTTTCCTCTCCAAGTCTAGCATTATTCAATCTGCTATACCGGCCTTCAAGAACTGTTGTGACCAAAATAATTCATCAGTCATCGGTCAACCTGGTGATGAACCTTTCTAAATTTGGGTATATTGGTCCTCAAGCAAAGCCTTTCTAACTTGGCAGAATCCACCAGAATTTGGATTCTGTTTGGTTAGCTTTCAAGTCTTTGGGAGGTTTATCTTCAGATAAGAATCAATCATCAATCAATAGCATTTATTAGGCTCCTACTATGTGTCAGGAATCAGAAGAGGACTTTGGTAGGAAAATAATACTTATGTCCATTTGATCCCAACTTTTAGCTGAAGTGTCTCACTTCGGTCTCAGAGTGAGAAGCCAAAATCTGAAATTCTGTTGTACCACCATAGGTAGGCAATGTATAATTGTCTCATAGAAAGATTCTACTTACACAACTGGTTCACAGCTAGAGTACTAGATGTGAAATGTAGCTAGATGGTGCAAAAAATAAAACACTGGGCCTGGAGTCAGCAAAACTTGAGCTCAAATCAGGCCCCAGACATTTACTTATCTGTGTGAATTGGACAAGACACTTAACCTTTGCCTGTCTCAATTTCCTCAGATCTGAAATGGGGATGATAACAGTCCTCACCTCTGAGGGTTGTTGTGAACATCAAATGGGGTAATTGTAAAGCCATTAGCCGAGTTCCTGGCACATGGTAAAGGGTTTGTTTTCTGGTTCTTGTTGTTACTATCTTGTCATTGTTGCTATCCAGTTGTGCACAACTCTTCATGACCCTATTTGGGATTTTCCTGGCAAAGATACTAGAGTGGTTTGCCATTTTCTTCTCCAGTGAATTTTACAGATGAGGAACTGAGGCAAACAGGGTTAAGTGACTTGTCCAAGGTCCCATCGCTAGTAAATATCTGAAGTTAGATTTGAACTTAGGAAGACTTATCTTTCTAACTTCAGGCCCTGCACTCTACTGGTCACCTTGTTAGTCTACAGGGATCATATGTAAATGAACTTCTTGGAAACAAAGATATTCCTGCCATTTATAGATGTTTTCTCCCAGATTCTATCAGAATGGTTTGCATCTCTGCCCAAGAACTAAGGGATACTTTTCTCAGTGTCTCTCATCAAAATGTACTTTTTTCTTCCCCCTCCAATAAATCAAAAAATTACAAACAAAGAGGGGGTCCCTTACATCAGTATTCCTAGCATACATCTGTATATAGAGTCTATATGAGAAGCTATACCAATACATTACTCCCCATCCTCTTTGTCCCCTATCACTTTCATTCCAGAAGTGGAGATTACCTTTTTTTAAATTGCTTAGCTTAAATCCTTTGCAATCATTTCATTTTAATGACGCATTTATTAGTATTTGAGGATCTGCAACAGCTGAGTATGTCACCATGGAAACCAAAGCAGCACTTGATGTGAGCTTCATAAATCCTTTATGCCTGAAATAATGAAAATGATTAGGGAGCTGGAGATTGGATGCTCAGGCAGAAGATGGAAACGAGCTAGAGATTAAGAGAAAAAAACCTGGTGCCCCTGAAACTTGACACATGCTGAAAAATGAAGGACCCATCTTACCATTCGCTTGAATGGACACTTGTTCTTGGCAGGGGTGCCTGGAAGCCAAGTGAGAGGAGATAGACCCCTTAAGGAGCCTCTCGCCTTCGCATGGAATTTCTGACTCAAAGACAATGCCTCTTCTAGCTCAGCTCTTTGCTCAGGTCACTGTTGTGCATACCTAAGGAGGCTAGTGGAAGCCAAAAGAAGAAAGCCCTTACTAATGAATTACCATGCTCACTCATTAATTAAGTACAGCACTTAGTAGTAGCTTACTTTATGTAGTGCTCTATAGTTTACAAAGCACTCTCTTTATAACAGCCTTGTCAGGACATAGCATCCATCTGGAGTTGACCTGCAGAGGTAACTGAGAGCAAACCTTTCATTTTACAGATCAGGAAACTGAGGTTTTTGTTGTTTTTCAGTCATCTCTGACTCATTTCTGCATTTGGGGTTTTCTTGGCAGAGACACTGCAGTGGTTTGTCATTTCCTTCTCCAGCTCATTTTACAAATTAAGAAACTGAAGCAAAAGGGGTAAGTGACTTGCCCAGAGTCACACAGCTAGTAAGTATCTAAGGTCAGATTTGAACTCAGGAAGATGCTCTATTTGGTGCTCTATCCACTGCATGACTCATCTGTTCTGAAACCTGAGATCTGGAGAAATCAAGTGCCTTTCCCTCATTCCATGGCTAGCAATTTTCAGAAACAGAATTTGAATACAGGTCTGCCTGACTCAAAGTCTAGCACTCCATCTACCTCACCAGACTTGGTAGGATAAATCTTATGATCCCCCTTTTAAAGATTAAGACACTGAAGTTTGGAGATGTTAGGTGATTATTCATGATAGATCTGACCACAGCCTTAACTAGGGCTTGATATGGAGCATAGAAACAACAGAGATTGGCACCTCATTTTTGGTTTGGTTTGGTTTTGTCTAAGATCCGTTATTTTATTGGTGTAGGGAACTCCTGGTCAGGAACTTTCCCCCATTGGGTAGGAAACCACTCTTCAACTTATAATCACATAGCTCAAAGGTTGGCGTCAGTACCTATGTAGTAAGAATTAGCTAAAATGAGAAGTTACCAGATGCCAAAATGGAGTAAGTAGTCCTCTCCTCCACCATTACATGTGTATTGCGGCCATCTTAACTGACATTACGCTGGTGACTGGGGAGGACTGTTCACAGTTCTTGCTCAGTTGAAGGCGTATCATGTGCTGCTTGCCTTGGACATAGGTTGTGAGACTTGCTCTGGACATAAAAGTGTTGTGTTATAGTGTTGTGTCTATCCAGGACAGAGTAAGACCTCAAATCTAGGTCTTCTGACACCAAGGGCAGTGTTTTATAATGCCCCTGTTTTATAAAAGCTTCAGATTTACAGCAATGCTCAGAGGGAAAATGGCACTTCTTATTCTGAGCTAAATTTTAGCTATGATGTGTAGGATCTTCTATGTTAAAACCTTATGTTAAAATAGGAGGCAAATGTGACAAATGTATAGCTGTGCTGTATCATCAGTAATAGGAAGCATCACTTCCTAGAATGAGTCCTGAATCTCCTTATCAATTCTTACTCTGGGAATGGTGATATTTTCCAGTCCCATATTTCTTTCTTAAATAAGTTAGACACTTAACTCTTTGGGATTGTTTTTCCCTTAAAAGTAAGTCATTTCACCTTTTTTTGTTTTGTGAGATATATTCATTGACTTCTCTCTTCTAAGAGATGCTTGTGAACTGTCCTGGTTTGAAATATTTATTTATCAAGTATGCAGTGTGACTTGCTGCCAACCATATGCTATTAATGTATAAGTATATATGTAATAAAGGTAAAGGTATATATGTGTGTATATACATATATATGTAATAAAGGTAAAAATGTGGCTAGTTATGAAGAAGACAATGATACTGACCCCTGGGCTATAGTATTTGCTCTTATGACTTTTCCTTAATTAATGAATGTCTTATGGGGATCAAAAATTGGGAGCTGAAAAATTGAGGGGGTCCTGGAAGCAGAGAACCTTAGCAGATAATTGGAATAACAGTTTGTGAACAGATGCTGTACCTGATGCTGTTTAGTAGTTGTATGTTAAGACAGGCACTATTTGTATGTTATTAGGGAACGTCAATCTCTAAGTCAGAGAATCCTTGATCCAGACACCAAGTGCCCACAAATTTGCCAGTTTTCTAAATGTCCAATTTCTGCTCAGGAAGAAACATCTACTTCATCCAACAGGTGCTAAATGTTCACAGTATGTGTATGTGTGTATATATTTTGTCAACGATGTTTCTGAGGGAAGGTCTTTATCTCTTCACTTTTTTGTTTTGTTTCTTTAGTGTTGATCATAATATTCAGGTATTCACATAATCCATTTCATTCAAGTTGCTTAATATTGTTGGCACTGTATAACATTCGTTCTGACCATGCAGCCTATTGCCTACAATAAGATGGGAGGTGGGATGCGAAGAGGAGGCTACGGTATGTCTACTATTATAGACTAAGGTTTAACACAAAGTGCAAAGTGGGTGTTTAATGAATGTTTATTAACAGCACTGACTCCTGAGTTGCTGACTTCTCTGTAGCCTCAAGAATTTTTACAGGAGACATTAGGGGACAATTGAACGTGGATCTTTCCTATATCCAGTAGCCTCCTGAATGTAGAGTTTGAGGAAAGCCAATCTGGTGCTTAAAACAACCACAGAGTCTCCAAAGTTGTTGCTCAGTTTGTCAGAAATATTGTCCCTAGTTCTTCCCTCTGCTTTCAACCACGAGACTTTTTCAACTAATTGTTCCTGAAATGAAACCATAAATGCCTGCAAGAAAGCATTTACCGCTAGCCTATGGTGAATTTATTGTTCTGGCAACTTAAATGGTCCATTAAAGTATATTACTCCTCCTATTAAAAACAATTTAATGATTGCTCTATTCAATTATATTTTTTAAAAAAGTTTTTCTTTTCCTATAAATAAATGAATCACTGCTTTTGACAGTTTGTCAGATAACAAAGCAAGGGCGCCATCTTGTGTCTGCTCTTGGAACCACCAGTGTTCTTGGGCAATCTTGAAAAATCATTTTTCCCCTCACTCAAGAGTGGAGACTGGTTTTGAGGCTGCCATTTGGTGACTTTGGAACCAAGCTCCATCTGCCAATGATATCTGGGTTTTTAATAACCAATTGTACTGTTCAAATCATATTAATAGGGTACAAGCTGTGGTTATATGCAATGTGAGTTTGGAGAGAAAGGAATTTTAAAGGAAAATAAAAGAATAAAGTAAAATAATTCTGTTTCCCATGCCAGTTAAGGGTATAACCCTCAGTCAAGTATTTATATAGTTTCAAGGGGAAGAGAGAAGAAAAACACATGTGCATACATATATACTTGTATCTTGAAGAAGCTTTTTTATTGAATGTGAGATACTGGCAAGATATTTAATGCTTAGTTTGGGGAAAAAATTTAAATTCGAAGTTATAAGAATGCTATCTGAGATTTATATTGTTTCTAACTTTCAGGAAACCGAAAATTAGATTCCTTTTCTCATCTGGTAGAACGCCAATATCAATTTTTTACCCTGCCACAGACTTTCCAAAAAAAAAACCATCTTATAATTTAAAACATGAACTAGAAGCACCACAAGAATAGAAGAGTGAGAGAAATGAGGAAAAGCTAATGGATTGGAAGAAAAAGTGACAAGATTCAGAGTAAGAAGAGATCTAAGAGATAATATAATGTTCCCCTTTCGTTTTACAGAGAGGAAAGCTGACACTCAGAGAGACTAAGTCATCTATTTAGTATATAATACAGCAAGGACTCGAGCCCAAATTGTCCGACTCCAAACACAGTGAACTTTTCATGATGATACATTCTCCCAGTCTTCATGGGAATGAGTTGATAATCCTCCTGGACCCTCCCAATATGCTGTGAAATAAATTCACCTTTCTATCATTAATAATCACCACAACAATAGTAAACATTACATAGCACTAAGAACTTTACAGTGATCATTTTTGATGCTCATGACAACCCTGGAAGGTAGGTGCTACTACCATCTCCATTTTACAAGTGACGAAACTGAATCAAACAGAGCTTAAATGACTTGCTCAGGGTCACACAGCTCTTAAGTGTCTCAGGCTAAACTTGAACTGAGATCTTTCTAATTCCAGGCACAGGACCAAAGATATAGCTGAAAAAATGAACGCACAATCTCTCTGCATTATGCAAGTCCAATGCCATGGTAGAGGCTACCACATTCCCAAGCGCTGCCTCTTAGGTTCATTTTCATCCTTTGCAGCTCATCAAAAAGACATCCTGACTCACGACATCATAACCAAGACAGGAGATCACTGCTTTGCTTTAGAACCTCAAATATAAAGGGTGCTGAAATCTTCAGCAGCAGCTTAGAAGCAAGGGAATGTAGCACCTAGTTCACTAGAACAACTAGTTTAAATAGGAAGTGTCCAGATGAAGTAAGCTCATATTGCTACTTACCTCTACCTCCCTCCCTCCCTGGTATCCTCCTACTGGGATCCTCAGATCTTTGTCTCCTCCCATTCAGGGGTGTCCTTGAGTGGGAAAGCCTTGGATATAGAGCTTGAAGCCCCTCTTCCTTCAAACTGACAAAGCAGTCAGAAGTAAGATGGATATACCCTAGATAAGTACTATTGAAGAGAGCAGGAAGATCTACCCTCTCTGAGAAGAGCAGAGGGGTGGCCCCCAACTCCAACTTCCTGCTGCTCCTCCTGGCAAGGGTCCCTTGGAGAAGGGTGGGGGAGAAGAGTTTAGCAAGGTCTATTCTGTCTGCCTTGAGTCACATAAAATGACAAGCCCCTTGCCATTTGGAACCTCAAATACACGTGTGGGGCTCTCAACTCTCCTGTGATTGCGTACGTTTTAGAAATGACACTGCCATGCTGTAGTACACCCAGAGGAAAGCCACGGAGGGAGGGGAGAAGGGTTAAAAGGACCACCACTGTGCTGTAAAAAGATGGGTAAAGAAAGTCAGGATGTTTAGTTAGAAGAAAAGACTTGGAGGGATGGGGGAATGAGAAGAGATGCAATAGCTGCCTTAAAGTACATGAAAGCTTGTCATATGGAAGGGAGATTAGACTTGTCCTTCTTGACCCTGGAGGACAGAATTATGACCCTTGGATGAAAGTTGCAGAGTTCCTGGTCAGTAGAAGGAAAAAAATTTTTTTAAATAACTACTACTAGTTAAATGTAGACAGGGTAGCTAGGTAGTAAGTGGATAGAGGGCTAGTCCTGGAGTCAGAAGGACCTGAGTTCAAATCTATCCTAAATGTGGCTAGTGACCCTGAACAAGTCACTTAACCCTGTTTGCCTCAGTTTCCTTATCTGTGCAATGAGCTGGAGAAGAAAATGGCAAACACTCAAGTGTCTTTGTCAAGAAAACCCCAAATGCGGTTATGAAGACTCAGATACAAACTGAAATGACAATGACAAATGTAAATTGAGTAGACAATGAAGTCTTCAGATGGAAGCCAGGTGGCCATTTTTTCTGGAACATTAAAGGGAATTCTTCTTTTACAATGGGTTGAATTAGATGACCTCTGAGATCCCTTTCAGACTGACACTTAGAATTCTGCTATTCTATAACCAAGATTACACTAATGGGTGTAAATCTTCGGTTAGATTTTTCAAATCTGAATGTCATCCATCAGTCAACAAGAGCTGGTTCAATGGTGCCCTGTGATAGGCACGTTCTAGAGGCTACAGATACAAGGGGGCAAAGCCTCCACACTTAAGAAACTTACGTTCTGTCAGAGGAAACAGTAACCACACAGATAAAAATCTTCCAGGGAGAGGCAAAGTAAATGGGAGGTCATTTTGGGGATGTAACAACAGCTAAATGGAGTTTCCAGGAAAAGCCACATGTAGCCCTGAAGGAAGTTAGGGATTCTGAGTGGAGGAGGAAATGCTTGGAAGATGGAAGGAGCTGTGTGAGGAATAGTAAAGGAAGCCAGGGTGACTGAACCTTGGAGCGTGTGAAGGAGGCTTTAAACCTTAGATGGGAAGAACTTTAAAATACCAATAAAGGTGTTTGTGTAGGGTCGGAGAAATAATGGCTGCTGCTGGAGTTTATGGAACAGGCAAGGGACAAGGTCAGCCCTGCATCTGAGGAATGACTTTGGCAGCTGTGGGGGGAATGGCTCAGAGCAGGGAGAGACTTAAGGCAGGAAGAACAGATGGGAGGCTAGAGGTGAGAAAGGCCAGAACAGGACTTGTGGTACCTTAAGTTAAAGAGGAAGGGACAGATGGGAATGATGTTGTGGAGGGAACATCCAGGAGGCTTGGCAACTGAATGAGAGTATGAGGTGGGGGAGAGTGAGGAGTCAAAGGTAACTCCAAGGTTTGGAAGTACTGTGCTGGCAAGTGTCAATGACCTTGGCCAAAACTGAGAAATCTGGAAGAGGGGTAGGTTTTAGGGGGAAAAGCCCATGAGTTCTGATTGGGACATGTCACAGCCAGTTTGAAACATTTGTGCTCCCTAGGAGAGGAAGTTTCTAGAGATAAAATGGAAGGGCCAAAGGTACCTCCTACTAAGAACTTGGATAGCTCTGCAGCATGAAATTAGAGGTCCTAAGGACATTCTTACTCCAACTAGTAACTAGCCCTTCCCCACGCAAAAAAAAAAAGTCAAGTGCAAGTTGTGTCATTATTTCTCTGATAGTATGGTCTTCAGCAATGAAGGATGAACACACAGAATGCAAATTCCTTGAGTACAGGATTTATATCCTTGTTTGGATTGTGTCATCAACTTAATACAGTGCCTGGTACAATGTAAATATTAAATGGCTGTTGAATTGAATTTTGGGGGTCCTGCAAATTATGAGGCCCTCCTAGTTTTATCAGATGGCAGACACATTAATAAATATGGGAAATGAATGGAGAATAAAGGAGAGAAAGTGAAGTGTTCTATGGATTCACTCACTAAGTAAAATAAGTATCAAAGCACCCTAATTCTAATGTTTGTCTAGCAGTCTTTGGTCCTTTTCTCCATCAAAGAACAATCATATGCAGAAAACCCCAAGTCTCTCCTGTGCTTTCACTTTATCCCACAAGTATTTCTATTTCATTCTGTACCTAGAGGGGTCTCATTGTGATACCCAAGGGGCTTACCCTGGTGGTAACTAATCCATCAGGAGTAAATGCAGTTTGCTTTAACTTAAATATGGAATTTGTCTCTTTCCATCACTTATGTGAAGGATAAATATTTATTCTCTCTTTATGGTCCTCAAACCTTTGGATCTGACTTGATAGTATAACATAGCATTGGTTTCACACCTTTTGTATTTCATTTTATGACTATTTTTTTATTATAACATTTAAAAAAAAATTTCATTATACACAATCCATATTTAATTCTGTTTTTTTTATTTAAGTTTCCAACATTTATTTCCACAAAATTTTGGGTTCCAAATTTCTCCCCATTTCTCTCCTCCCCCACCCCAAAACGCCAAGCATTCTAATTACTCCTGTCACCAATCTGCCCTCCCTTCTAACATCCCTCCCTTCCCTTATCCCCATCTTCTTTTTTGTCCTGTAGGGCAAGATCTATATCTTTCTATATCCCATTACCTGTATTTCTCATTTCCTAGTTGTATGAAAGAACAATACTCAACAGCTGTTCCTAAAACTTTGAATTTCAACTTCTTTTCATCCCTCCCTCCCCACCCATCCCCTCTGGGCAGGCAAGCAATTCAATATAGGCCATATCTGTGAAGTTTTGTAAATGACTTCCATAATAGTCGTGTTGTTTAAGACTAACTATATTTCCCTCC
>JAQQSK010012690.1:0-11769 GCA_028658325.1 Potorous gilbertii | reverse complement strand
AGAATACTAATGCTTCATTGTATAGAAATAGTCAATATTTAATACTATACCTGGGCCTCTTAATACTTCATGTCCTTGTCTTTGAGTCATATTCTTTGAAAAGTAACTCGTCTATGAACTAGCAGGAATATGTAAAATGTGATTAATCTTAAGATGTTTATTATAAAGAAAGAAACTAAAATTTTTCTTTAAAATATTTGTTTTTAAAATTATATTTTCTTTTTTCAGAATTCTTGAAAGAAATCTATGATAAACCAATTGACTATTTTTTGAGTGCTACTCCAATCTATCAAAAAAAATCAATATCAAATCAAACCCATGTATGCTGTACTGAAAGTTGTGATTTATTTGCTTCTCATGTAATAAAAACCATATTTATACTATACATATCATTTTACAGATCTTTATTTAAATCTATTATTCAAATCAGGAGTATGCATTATATAATATTCACATATTTTCTATCTGTTCATTTAATTAATGCATTGAAAAAAGAAGTGCATACTGGCTTTCAGCATTCCTTGGTTCCTGTCAATTTAGAAGCATGGCAACAGAGAAAAAAACATTTATAAAAATATTTGTTGTCTGGGTCAATTTATAGGCTATCCATAATTTGGGTACATAAGTAAGATTATTCTATCCAAAAAGAAAAACAATATATTCTGTCATGTTCACAGAACTTTGTGGGGTTTTTTTCCTTTGGATTTTTTTTAATTCTACCTCTAAAAGACACCCTTTATTAGAGCATCACTAGAAACCATCCACATTTAGCTTTACAGTTTCCAAAGCAAGTACATGCATTGCAATAGAGTCACCCCTGATTTAGGGTCTTGATTCTATGAATGTAGCCTTGGTGTGTATAACTCTCACTGGATTCTCAGTTTACGTAAGTGTGCTATGACATTGGGATAGATAGGTATGTTGTTTTACAGGAGCAAAGCTTGTATCCATGGGCATTCATTATAAATCCCCAATGCCATTAGCAATCACATAAAGAAGGTAGATCCAGAGACGTAACTATTTTTTTCAAAATGAATGTAACTAACAAAATGTAGACAAAAACATTTTTGATTTTCACTGACAATATGTTTATGTCTTTGATTCAATGAATCAATTTAGTGATTCATAGCCGTCTATAAAGAGTATATTCAGAAGAAGGTAGATACTTAGAGAACTGACTAAAAATTAATGATTCATAAATTGGCAGAGTTATGAAATTGCCACAACATCGACTTTTAGAGATAGAAAGGATTTCAGCAATATTTTTGCCCAAATTCCTTTATTTTTTAGATGAATATGGAGATTAGAATGGTGAAATAATTTGCCCCAAGTTACACAGAGAGCAAATAGCAAGGGAAGGGTAATGAATTGGTTCATTTGTGATAAGAAATTCTCTGCTCAAATGTCAGCTAAGACATTTACTCTTGTGAGATCTTGGACAACTCCCTTTTAGTAATATGACAAGGTTCAGGTCCTACCTAAGGCTTGGATGAGCATAGGGGTTGCATGGTAGAAAGGGCAGAACTCAGAACTCATACTCAGTGACATTCTTCATGCCTTATAAAGTTTGGAAGTACATGCTATGCTAAACTAGAGTCTATTATGGAGCTAATTTTACTGGAAAAAATAAAAACCTTAAAAATTCTTTCCATTACATAAGATAGGGATTTGAGTTTAGTCAGTCTAGAGGGATGTCTTGACTAAACACAATATTGAAAGCAACACTTTAAGTCCCAAGGAATCTCTTTCCCTCAGAATACCTCTGTGTTTCCGGATCACAGCAAAGGTAAGAACACAAAATTTAAATCTTTTTCTGAATAATTGTATAGGTGGCCAGAAATTGGAGCCTAAATTAGAAAGGAACTTCCTAAAAGTTTATGCCATGATGGCTCCAAATGAGTGTAAATAGCAATTGTTTCAGTTTTGGCCAAAAACTCTGAGTCTTCCCCTCCCAGATTTCCATTTCTTCTCCTTCTCCTTCTCTTTCTTCTTCTTTTTCTTCTCCTCCTCCTCCTCCTTCTTCTCCTTCTTCTTCTTTAAAAGAGGCCATTTTTTGTTTCATTTGCTGGATAACTAGCTTAATCACTGAATGGATATTGCTTCAAACAAACTGAAGCCTGAAAAAGATCTTAGCTTAGAAAGGGCAAGGCTTTATCTGTATCTGTATCTGAGGTCATCTCTAGTCTTCCTGATCTATATCTCACCACTGGGCCCTGATGACTCTAGAGGAGAAAGTGAGGCTGGTGATTTTGCACAGCCCTCCCTCACTTAAATCCAATTCACTTGCAAGCCATGGCATCAATTTGTCATAGCATGGTTCTCTTAGAGAATGAAGGACAAATAACAACCTGTGATTAGTCAGCTGCCCCTCTGGGGACTCCACTGCCCAGCTCAAGTTGAGTAACACATCTCCTTCCCTTCTCTGTATATCTCTGTGACTAAACTGAACATTGCCATCTTCATAATAATGGACTTGAATCTTTAGCACTCCAATCCCCTCTGCTTGAAGTGATGTGATGACACACTTTCACTCTGATCTCCAATGAAATTTCAGAAGTTTTTATACTGAAATCAATGGCTCTCAATATGGGCAGTACAAGTCTTCTTCCCATCTATAATTTTATCATAAATAATACAGAAGTCATTGGAATAATGTTCTTTCACATAGATCCTTAATGCATTGTCACAAGATTCTCTCTATGATTTCAAAGTTCCATCTGTTTCCTCAAATTAGGGGTCACTTGCTCCTTTCAATAAATGATAAACTTAAAAGAAACTTTATTTCTTGGATCTAAAAATCTGCCACTACCTAGGTCACCATGCTGTGTAATTAAGACCTGATCACCATATCCTTCCATTTTAACTGGAGTGAACTGATCCATATTATATTGGGTTAATGCATGAGCCACCCCTTTTCTGAGAAGATTTTCATTGTTAAATAGTAACTGGACATCATTAAACACTTCATTAAATTATCCTGGCAGAGCATGAGGGATGAGCTTGGCAGCTATCCGTACCTTCTCCTTGTCCTACACCCCATCCCTGAAGTTGGCCCCCATAGGCTGCTCTGTGAAAAAAATTTTCAAAGGACTAGGTGAATGGGAAGAGAGGAACAGGGAATCTGTTTAACTGAGAGGGAAAAAAAGAGAATGAAATGACTAGATAAAAGCAGGAAAATAAAGCAGTTTCTATTGTTTGTCCTTCATTTTCAGAAGACCAATGATATCATGATGTTGGGGAAATGGGTTTAGGAACCACCACCAAAAGACAAAGACACAAATGGCCCAGTACTCTATCTACATAGCTTGCCTATTAAAAATAATTGCAAGCAAAACAGATCATATGCTTCTCCACTATGAGTGAGAGTTGTATTTTGACCAAACAAGATGTAGTCAATTGCAAAATATAAATTAGAATAACTTTGCTTAATGAAACTAAAAGCATCTTCACATCCAAAATTAAAGCAACTAAGAAAGGAAGGGAAAAAGGCTCAGTACCAAATTTCTCTAATGGGTCTTTCATATCCAAGACATGAATAATGTATGGCTAAAATATGTATAATGTATGTGCATATACATAACTTGTGTGTATGTGTTCTCAAAGGATATGAACAGAGTTTTCCAATGAAGAATTGATAAGTATTCATGAGGACATAAAAGAATACTCCAAATTAATAATAAGAGAAATAAAAATTAAAACAACCTTAAGATTTTACCTCATATCCTACACAATGGAAAGATGACCCCAAAATGGCAATGTTGGGGATTATGTAGGAAGATAGATACATGGATACATTGTTTGTGGAGCTAAGAATTTGTATGCAAATATAGTGATGAAAATGTCCATATTTGTTAAACCAGGGATTCTACCACTGGAGCTTATAACTCAAGAAGCTACTGATAAAAAAAAAGTCTTCATATACACTAAAATGTTTATGGCACACATTTTGTGATAATAAACAATTGGAAACAAAGCAGATGCCCATTGATCGTTGGAATGGTAAACAAAACACGGTACTTAATGTAATGAATGATTACTATGCTATAAGAAATAATGCTATGAATATAGAGATACATGGGAAGATCTACATAAACTGATGTATATTAAAGGAAGCAAAGTCAAGAAAATGTTATACACAATTACAATAGCACATAAATGGATAGAACAATCACACCTATACACAAAACTCAAAATTGAATGTAACAATTATTGAGATAAAGTACGGCTCTATAATGAATAGAAGAAAGAGGACACTGCAAACCTATCATGGAGGTGGGAAGTTCACAATAGTTATACACTGTACATATTTTCAGATTTCTTCAATGTATTAATTAGTTGGGGTATTTCTCTTCTTTTTCTATCATTAAAAATACTATTTGTTAAATGCTATGATTCTCTGGAATGGGTAGAAAGAAGGACAAAGGAGATAACTATGATGATTCAAAAAAAAATTCCAGCAGAAGTTACAAATAAAAATTTATTTTAACAATCCTTCTATCCCCCACAGTACTATTCCTCTTCTTACCTCTGGTATCTTTTCACTAAGAATTATGCATTTATATCTATCTGCTTTTTTCCATTTAAAAAATGGGATCATATCCTTTTTGAATTTTTTTCATGTTTATAGAAATTATTCGAAAACATTTTGGTGTAGTGGAAAGAGCAGTGGACCAAGAGTCAGAGGACTTTTGCTCTCATTCGGCATACCAGTAATTATCTGTATGACCTTGAGTAAGTACCTAAATCTCTTGAAAATTCAGTTCCTCATATAAAATGAAAGGGATTGGGTAAGATAATATTTCAAAAGGGATTGAGCCCTAAAATTTGGTGATGGGTCTATGCATTATAAGCACTGCCACATCAAGGAACGTCCAGCTAGAAAATTAGATGTAAAAAGATGTTCAAATCATAGATTTTGGCATTTGACTTCTAAATTATTAAAGTACTGTGGGATCAGAGAAGCTATGATCTAAAAATATAGAGACATGGCTGTTCCCATAAAGTAAAATTTTTGCTTTTCCTTAATTTATAATTTTTTCATAAATAATGAAACATTAAGATTAAATCAAAATTTCTCTCCATATGTCTACTTACAGTTTTTTTGCTTTTGTTTTTGGAATACCACACAATTATCACCCATCAAACGTCCTAGAAAATTTAAGGGCTTGATCACCACCTTTGTGCTAATATATGAAATGAGTCCCATCATACACATGGTACTCTGATACCATTTAGAACTATAGGTTGAACTTTTTTAGGAAACCATAATACCCTTTCCCTTTATGTCAATGTTGACGACCGCTAATTTAATTTTAAAATGTTAAATTATGCTTCAGTAATAATAATTTTTAAAAGTTCCAGAATTTTCATTTCTTTTTTTAAATAAACTAATGGAATAAGGTTTCTTTTAACTGAAAGATCTTCACTTTTAGAGAGTTAGGCATGCTCTCCTTTCTTAGATTTTTTGTAATCATTTTAGTTACAGTGAAACTTTGCCTATTTTTTCTTAGTCCTTCCCATGATTTACCTCTCACTGAAAGCCTAAATCCCTGACTCCCTTACTTGTTGCATCATAATGTGAATATTTCATAAACAGAAATGAGATGATTATAAAATATCCTTTCAATTTTTTTCTTTGTAACTTTCTGAATCACAATGATTGATTTTGAACTATTTGAAGAGTTAAAAAAAATGTAACCTTCACTAAGACAGCTGTTCTGATGAAGGTCATTAGGGAAATATTCCTTTCAAAAATAAGTAGAGGGTAAAGTAATCATTCCAGGGGTATCAAGGGTATCCAGGGAAATCATTTAGTTCACAGAGAGGTTAAGTGAGGTCACAGAGAGTTAGTGGAAGAAGGAGGATTCAAACCCAAGGCCCCTGACTCCAAATCCCACATTCTTTGCAGGAATTCATGTTACATCCCATCTACAAAGAGAATCTGTAGGTAGCATTTCTTGAGTTTCATGTTATCTCTCTCTCAAAGTACAATAGTAAAACATTACAACCTACATTTGCACCTAGAGTAATATTTGTAATAAAGTATCAAGTGTTATATAATTTATAAAGTATCAATACGGTTGTATTCCAATAATAAATGAAAACAATAGATAAAATATTTCTATATTATATGTAACACCTCAGAAAATGTGAGAATAAATTATTTTAAAGAAATGAAAGTTCTGTCCTAAATCAGTATTTTGTAGGGAATAATCTAACTCCTGAATGTCCAAATGATTCTGAAGCTGTTCAGAAAGTCTCATCATAGTTCGTAAATCTCACTAAACAGAGAAATTTTAATAACGTAAATAAAATACAAATAATTTAAGTATGAACAACACTATTTTTCTCTTAGAACACAAATAAGCAATCATTGATGGTTAATATTTCATAAATGTGATGCATGTTTTTGCACATGAGATTACACAGATATAGACATAGCTCCCCAAAAATTCTATTACCTTGATTCATAGGATGATCTTATTTCCAAATCCTTTTGAATTTTTTTCAGGAAAAATGTCTTTTAAAGCACTGCATCATGACCAGGAAAACCAGACTTAAATAATCATTATCTCATTATACTCACATTCATTTAAAGAAAATACTTCCTACCAAGAATGGGAAATAACTAGTGGTTACTTGAATAAGTTAAGTTTTTCCCCTATACCTTACATCTTGAACTTATTCACCATAACTTAATATAAATCACTGATAAGAACATTGCACTACTTTATGGATTACATAGGATTTTCTACTTCATAAAGCAGGGAAATCATCCATTCATCTCTGGGGAGAATAGCCATTGTGACATCTATCATAGAGAGCTATGTGACTGTTTGGCCCCATGTATAAGCCCTATAAAAAGGAGGATTTTTGAAACACTGGTCAGAGTATAGTGAGGAGGAAATGAGCAGTCAACTCAGGAGTTAGGAAAAACAGCAGTCGTTTCAGAGAACAGGTGAAGTCCTTTGCGGCTTCACGGGAATTCATTGCACTGGAAAATTCTAAACATTCACTGTCATGTCATCTTTGAGAGGAGCACATTTCATTAAAGAGAGTACATTGCATGTCAGGGTGAGTGGGAACTCTACTTTTCTTTATCTTTCCCCTGGAACTTCCCACAGGTTGTACAGAATTTTCTCTCTCTAAGAAGTTTTCAATGTGTTGTTTTTTTCTTTACATTAATAACAAAACCAAGTTTCTCAGGTAATATTCTGAAGTGGTAGAGCTTATCTTATATCAGTTGCTCTTAACTCTAGCAGTTTTTAAAGATTTTATCCTGCTTTCTTCATCCAGTTTCAGTTTAGATTTCTCTTCCTTCAAGACTGACTTCTTTCTGTCTTACAGGTGCACACTCTTTAATCAGTGGTTGTGACAAGATTTAACTTGTGTCTTGTTCAAACATCAAAGTTTTCATTTATAATAATTTGTTTCATTGTGACAATAATTATATCCTTGCCTTTTGCTGTTTTAAAATTTTTATTTAGTTAATGCTCTTATAGAAAGAGTATATAAAACCCTGTTTCTTTACAGAAACTTGCAGAGAAATGTTAAGAGAATGGATATAATACCCCTTATTTCCTCTATCCATCCTCCAAAAGAGTAAACACTTGAATGATATGTACTCTTCAATGAGAACTTTGTTTTATTTTTAGTATTAAAATATTAAATCTGACTGAGGAGGCAAGGGAAGGGAATTCCGAATAATCTTTCTGTTTCAATATCTCTGTCTGTGTCTCTCCATAACTTTCTCATCTTTATTAGATATTTAAGGTAAGAACTGGATGAGAGCTCAATTATTCATTGGTCCCCTTTTTGAAATTTATTCCTTTAGTTAAAATACAACTTTAATTTGACTACTTGTCATCCCTCTGTTCAAAAAGGGTTTAGTGTCTCTTGGATTCATGTGTTTCTGAAAAACCAGAATATAGTATACTATTGTGTGAAATTCATATATAGGGTTAAAATAGCTGGGGGCCAATTTATATTTGAACTAAGGGAGGAAAATGGCAGAAATTTTGTAGCTTGAATCTGTAACCATGGCAGCGTTTTATCTCTTTTGACGGAATGGTAGTCCCTTGCTTTCAAATAGACAAAAACTTGGTATATTTCAATGTAATGTCCTGGGCTATTACGTAGATAAATTTATGGACCCTGAAGGTGATCTAAATGTTTCTTTTTCATTTATTTCAGATACACAAAGATGGAAGCCAGAGGTAACTCCCAACTCCTGCTGTCACTGACCCTTCTCAGTGTCTTCTGCTCACAAACGCTGGCATTATCTTCTGAAACCTATTCCACTGTGAGGTAAATTGTCTTTTAACTTGAGAAGTTACCATGTGTCTCCCAGCTCTTCTATGAAGAAGGATGTGGGACCATATCCTACTGACCACTTAAAGTTAAATCTATTTGAAAATGAGTCTTTTTTATTTGGTGATCTTTAATGATGTGTTACTCATTTCACTCTTTAATCAATTCCAGTCTATAATATAAATGATTATAAAAGTGTGGTGGAATTCACTTATCTAGCATCAACTAAAGTAGTAGAATGTACACTGTGCAGGTAGGAGCACATCTCTAAATATTCCAAATGAAGGCGCTTCTTCTTTTCTTTCATTATTAGGGTCTCATTAGTATAATATATTTTTAAACTACTATTAACTTGGTATACCTCTTATGTAACATCGATTATCTGTGTGGTATTTTCATTTCAGTTACTTTCTTCTGGAATGCATTTCAGGAAATATTACAGATATCAATAATAGTAGTTTCTTCTCCAAAATTTTCTCTTTTGGTGCTTTGGCTATGTTCTAATATTGTGTATTTTGGTAAAAAGGAAAAGATAAGATCATTTTGGAACTATAAATAAATTGACTCAAAGCTCTAAACCATAGATTTTGAAAGAATTAATTCAATAGGATGCCTTTTTAAAAGCAAATCATATGTAGCATGAAACATTTGTAATATAATTTTATTTTTATCCCTAAAAATTTAGCTATTCCACAAAAAGTTCTTATACTAATTGAATGGAGGTCAAGCAAAAAGTACCTCTTTCAGGGCTTTGGATTAAGTAACTTTGTACTAAATCTCAAAAAGGGAAAGAAAAAATTTCCCAATCTGAATCTTTCCTTCTAGTTTCATAAAATAAAATCCTTTACCAGCCTCTATAACCATTCCTTATTCTCTACTCATCAGACTTTTATCCAGCTGAGTAATAATTGCTCTTTTGTCAAGAGTACTCAAATCAAAGCAGGTTCCTGTATGTCTCTGAAAGCCACCCAGAAAGCCGTCAGTTCTGAGACCAAACAGTGACAGCACAACCAGAGTATTCTGGAGTAATGTAAGATACAGAGTTATTAGTGCCATCTACCTCCTTGGCCCAGGTAGCAATCCCAATCAATGTTACTTGATGAGGGGTATAGTCCTGTGTAGGATGCTATATCATTGCACATTTTAAGAACTCTGGGAAGATTGACACTTTCCTTGAGCACTTTGCTTTGGATAGGCTTATGTAATTAAATAGGCATGTGTAAGCTATATAATCCAATTTTTCTAATTAAATTCCCAAATTTCATTCTTAGGAACACAGTTTTCTTTTTAAAAACTGGAATATGAAATGTTCATTATTCATATGTACATCATAGCTACCTGCCAAAAGCAATGATTTCAAGAAACAACACTGGAGGTTATCAATCTTCACATGGATGCTAAGAGATGATGTTCTCATTTCGTGCTATTGGCTCATTTAAGAATATGAATAAATAGCCAGTCATGGATGTCTAGAATGACAAATGCTGAGCCTACATTTCCCAGAAAAGCTTAGGAAACTAGTTATAAGGAGAACTTTTTCTAGTTCTTCTCATTTTTATCCTGGTTTAAATCCAAGTAATTGGCAGAAGAAGCTCCTGGTTTCTGACAGAAAGCTTTAGTTAGGTACATCCCAAATTCTCACCAATTACTATTACACAGAGGGCAAAGTTACCATTTCAATACACTTCCTCTTCTGCCTTAGACATCCCAGATGAAATCATCTTGAGGAGTGTAGTATTAAAAAGTACAATAGCAGGATCTAGCTGTGCATAGATCCAATTATAAGTGTAGATTGCAACAAGTGTATTCCTGTCTTGTAAGGTGAAATCTAGTCATCATGTGTTAGACTTATCACAAGTAATGAATGTTTTTCTTAAGGAGAAAAAGATGTAAATAAAACTTATATCCGACTTATTGTTCCTCTTATTTTTATAACATCCATGCTACAAATACACCCAATGTATGATTTTTTATCATGCATGTAAATACATAAGTATTACATCTGTTTTTCTATATATGTATGTATCTCTACATGTGTGTACACACATATGCATATATACACACACATAAATGAAGTGTGTATAGGCAGGATGAGGAAGCAGGGTGAAGTAGAAAGACTGGTGGACCAGTCAGGAGATCTGGATTTACATCTGAGTTTTGACCTGGCCTTCTAGCTATATAATCTGGAGCAAGTCACTTAACTTCTTCCTGATTCTTCTTCTATTTGGTAAAATAAAGACAGTAATATTGACACTACACACATCCTTGGTTTGTTATGGGGAAAAAGTGAATAGGGGAAGGGAATAAGCATTTATATAGCATTTACTGCTTTCCCATCCTTGTCCTCAGCATTTTACTTCACAGCTCTGTGTGAGGTTAGTGGCATTGTTATCATTTTATAGTTGAGAAAGATGAGGCAAATGGAGATCAAGTTTCTTGCCCAGACTCACACAGCTTATACTCATCTGGAGTTGGATTAGAACTCATCTTCCTTACTCCAGGGCCAATACTCTATCCACTGGGCCACCTGCTGCACTTTGTGAACCTTTGTGAAAGCTATTACTCCTCATCGAAGTTAATGAACATAAATAACTTCTACACCCTTATTCTTCCTACTTTTTACTTCTTTTCATACCTTTCCATCTTCTTTTTTTTTTTGTTCCTGTGTCTGACTATTTTTTCTGTCTTCCTCAGAACTTAATACCCTCATGCCTCAACTCTGCCTAAAACAAGCCATTCTCATCTTCTGCATTTCATTGTTTTTTCTCATCTTCCCTATTCTTCTCTTTGATTAATGATACTAATTTTCAACTCCCTTTTTGTTTTGATTTGTTTTTCATTATACCACATGATAGGAATGGATCCTTCAGGTTTTGTTGATTATGGTTTTCAATTTGTACAATCTATATTGCACAAACATGCACACACATGCAAATTCAAATGCATGTCCATCATGAGAAAGCGAAGAATTATCTGTATTTATTATCTGTTCACTATTAGAGAATTATTTTTAGGATACATTTGTAAATGCCTTGCTTTGAATGCTTCTGAATATTTCTGGAGATGCTTTGATATGTGGTAGTCTATAGTAAACACATGGTGTTTTCCCTTCCAGCAGGTTGGACAATGGCATGCTGTTTGATGGCCCTAATGAACCTGATCAAAATCTAGGTTTATTCAAGGTGGAAAATGAATATCTGGAAAGTTCATTACCTGAAAATGATTTTTCTTTTGGGGATGCTCTCACATCCTTAAACAAGTGAGTTCCAACAAAGTCCAACAGCAAGAGATAGAAAGAGAAATCCCATTTAAAGTTAGAGTAGACACTATAAAATACTTAGGAGTTTACCTGCCAAAACAAACCCAGGGATTATATGAACACAATTACAAGACACTTTTCGCCCAAATAAAGTCAGATTTAAGTAAGTGGAAAAACATCAGTTGTTCATGGGTAGGCCG
>JAQQSK010012689.1:0-11770 GCA_028658325.1 Potorous gilbertii | reverse complement strand
TTGAACAATTTACATGAAAGAAAATAGTTATGCCGGAAAGTCTGTATTCCATTGATTTTCCTACCTTGAAAAGTGCTTGAAATGAAAGTTGGACTTTGCTGAGACTAGTTAAAGGATTGCTTTTTTGTGTGTGCAAATGATCTATTCTCAAATATGAGTTTCGTATTTAGGCAATTAGAGGAATGTGAAATCTGTGCCAGGTATAGGGTTCAAAATGAAATTCTGTGTTTATAAATACAACTGTATGCACACTATACTATATATTTGTGATTATGAAAGTATGAGCATTCATTTTCATTAGTTCAAATAATTTTTTTAAAAAATAAAGATTTTAGATTTCAGGATGCAGGGATCAGTTGTGTATTAATTCATTCCCGTGAAGAGGAAAAGAAGCTAAACTTCCTGGATAGGTAAACTTTGTAGCTGTTAGATTAGGAGAAGGCAATATAAGTATATATTTTTCCTTTGAAGTGTTGTTCTGTTACTTGAGAATCAGGAAATAATAATTCTTTTTTTTTAGTTTACCTTCTAGTTTTTTTTTCCTCAACAATTAGCCAGAAGTCTTTTCCTTTAATTGTCACTCTTAATGATTTTACCAGCTATTTTCTCATTATTTTTCAAAATCACTGCAGGATCTGTTAGCATTTTGGGTGTTATTTTGTGTTTTTTAAAGGCTATTTTGAGAAAAGCCTTATATTTATTTCCTTCACACAGATCTACTAGCAGGGAAAATTCTGCTACTTTATGAATGAGATGTCTGCATTTTTCTCAAGGGTTGTTGCAAGATTTTTAATCTGCTAACCAGGTTTACTTTAATTTATTGCTTTCGTTTTTTAAATACATCATCCCCAACTTTTCGAAGACAAGAGGATATCTTTTGAGATAGAATACTATGCTTTATGTGGGTTTGGAAATCACTAGACCGGTACATTTAGGGATCAAAATAATTTGGAGGATTTTTTTGTAAAGCTTTCATTCAAAGCTACCAATCTAGAAAGGATATTCTACATGGCAACATGATCTTCAGAAAATGGAAATATTGTTTCCAGTAAGACTCCACCAGATACTTTGGTTTAACTATTACTTGAAGTCAGAATGTTTTAGGTAAATTGATTCACGAAGCCAAAGTATAAATCAGATCTTATTCAATAAAAGACAGTTTTCAGCTTATTGTAGCTTTTCATATGATTTCCTCCGATCTTAGAGATAAGTTTACCCTATACCGTTATGACTCTTTAAAATTGACTTCTCTGAATTCTTGAAAGCCCCACTATTAGGTGTGTCTGTGATCTAAAATGACAAGAACTGGGTAGATGCATAACTTTCAGAATCATGCTTAGTCAAATTACTATGTAATCAAGTGATTATGACTAAATTATATAAGTGGTAATTAATATCTGTGTTAAGGACTATCCTTGAATTATTCTAAAAGGTACTGCCATCTATTGCTAGAACAGAGAAATTGAATGAGGAGAAGGAAGTTAAATAACTTTCCAGCTTCTTTTAAATTCAAATTTATTTAAGCTAAGAAATGCTTTTAATTATAAGAATATTGGGCATACTAGCATCCAAATATATCACGCAAATTAATATAAAATGTAGTCTAAATTAAAATATAAATGTTGGTAAGATTTTTTATTCTATCGCTCCCAAATGAGTAAAGATATTTGAGTTAATTTTATAAATTATTATTTAAAGATAACAATGACCTAATTAAAAAGAAAAGAAAAAAATATCAGAGATAAGTAAAATGTACAGAGAAATCACTAAGAGAGGCGATTAGAATCCTAAATTGTAGTGGTTTCATCATGGAAGTGACAAAGATTAATTCAAGTATTTCAGTCAAACATATATGAAATTCCAAGGAATGAAGGTATGGAAGACACCACCATATCTCTCAGAGAAGGAGTTTTAAGCATTTATGACTTTGTAAAAAGGATGTTGACATTTGAATGATTTTAAACTTCTGTGTAGTTGATTAGGTCAGACAGCTTTAGGTGAGAGAGATTTCTGTTTGATCCTCTGGAATGTCAATTTTTTGTCTTGTTTAGTAGAAGTAAGTTCATTAAAAATGTCTGACTGGTTAACTGGTCCCTGTATCTCTCCCATCAGTGTTTGAGGCTGACAAGAGGATGGATTTTAAAGTGTGGGTGACTTTTTTTTTCCTGCTTCATCCAATCATTATCTCTTCAGAAAGCAGGTCAATCCTGTCAGTGAAAACCTTACAGAGAAACAAGCTATATTTGACTCGTTCCTTTTTGTACTTCCTAAAGTGGTGACAGAACCAAGCTTACTCAGGCGAGCCTGTGTTGAAGGAGTTTTCACCTTCTTATCTGAAGACAGATTGATTTTGGGAGGAAGGATATTAACAGAGAGACAGACAGACAAACAGAGAGAGAGAGAGAGAGAGAGAGAGAGAGAGAGAGAGAGACAGAGAGACAGAGAGACAGAGAGACAGAGACAGAGAGAGAGAGAGACAGAGAGAGATACAGACACAGAGACCGAGAGACAGAGACAGAGAGAGTCAGAGAGAGAAAGAGAGTGAGGCAGAGAGACACAGAGAGAATATTAAACTATTCAGTTATTAGCCTCTTTATAGTATGATTATTTTTATATAATTCTCTGACTAGAGAATTTAATGATTTCAAGAAAATAAATGCTAGCAGATACACTGTTTAGGACACAACATGAGAGCTTTCATATGATAGTCTTCAAAATATATCACTGGAAGAAGTTACACAAGGACCTTTTTATACTCTTACTTCTCAGGACATGTTTTCTGAAAGTGTCATAGTTAAGACTTTTGGAGTCTATTAAGGTTCATAATGTTACCATTTTGGATAGCTTTGTAGAGAACTATGTGTCTAGCTTCCTTCACAATACATGATCACGTTAGAATTAAAAAAATTTCTTCTACTTTAATGTACCCCAGTTTGAATGGCTGGCCTAATCACTACATAAACAAATAATATTGGAAGTTTATATTTTCTAATTTCTTTTCAAGGACTATTTTATCCTAATTTTCTGTAATTATAAGAAATAACCCAATAAAATTATCTGTTCAATTTCATTAAGTGAATCATATAAAGATTTTAAAAGTAAAATAAGGAATTCCATTTCATAGAATTTCCGAATTAACATTCATTTAGACTAACCCCTTAAGTGTCATGACACCATCATGGATAAGTAGTTATTTAGTCTCTAATTGCTACATCTGGAGGCAGTCCATTCCACTCAGTGGCAGCTCTTATTGGTAGTATACTTTTCCTTATGTGAATTTCTTCTTGCATTACTCCTAATTCTGTCCTCTGGGGTCAGGCTTGAAATACCAAATCTTTCTACATGACTGTCTGAATATGTGAATATGGCTGTGTAACTTCCAATTTTTGTTTCTTTTCCTGGCTATGAAAAACATATTCTTTAACAAAACATGTATGTCGTAGTATTAAACTAGGTGGTATGCTAGATAGAATGTTGAACCTGGAGTAAAAACCTGAGTTCAAATTCTGACTCAGGCACTTGCTAGATGTGTGACCCTGGGCAAATCACTTAACCTATTCACCTCAATCTCTTCATCTGTAAAAAATTGGATGATATGGCTAATACGGAAATATGTCTTGCATGACTTCACATGTATAATGGCTATCACATTGCTTCCCTTCTCCTCTCAGTGGGTGGGAGAGAGAGGAACTAGAGGGAAGGAGAAAATTTGGAGTTCAAAGTTCTAAAATGAATGTAAAAATATAAAAGGGGGAACGAGGTGATATTACTACCTACCTTACCTGACTCTTGTTATCAAAGGAAATAACATGAAAAACACTTCATAAACTTTAAAATCCATTACAAGTTCTAGATATCATTACAAGGTTTCATTTTGTTCCTCCTTGTTTTTTTTTTTTCTTTTCTGAATTATCTTGTCATTGTTTGGACCAAATTATGTAAACAAAATATAGGCATAAAAGATGATTATTTGATTTTAAAACCCTTTTGAACTCTAAAAATTACATGTCTGTCCTTTTATCTTGATTTTCAAGGAAAATATATAGTATCACAAAATTAACCAGTCTTATTAAAGACTTTCTATTGTACATAAGTTTGCATTAATGTGAGCATCTTAGCAGATAAGTTCAACAGGATAGAATAGATGCTTTTTGACCAACCACAATATATTTTACTCAGTTACCTTGTCAGTCCCTTGTATGGAGTGAGTGTTAGAGGAATGTTTGTTGATGATAAATGTCATCATGTTTATATGTGAAAAAATATCATATCCAGGTACTTCTAATCCCAAATCATATCTTTCAACCAATGCATCTGTCTCTGACCTCCTCTTCCCCTGGGTTCTCATGCCTGTTAGGAATTTTTTTATGTAAAATTCATTTGGCAGCTTCTAGGGATCTAGAGCCAGATGTTCTGCAGTACAAAGAAGTGATTCTACTTCCTTTCTCTGTCATCACACCCAAGAATCTGCTACTTTATTTCTAACATCTCCTTACTTAGATTCTTTATACCTTAAGTTGTTGATCTGTAAGAGTTGAACAAACTTTTTATTCAGTATCCAATTTCTAGGAAACTGATTTGGTAGTACATGACAATTAGTGAAATTACACATTTGAGGCCTTTGGGGGGAAAAAAGACAAGAAATTAAAATAAAATGTTTTATTTTTGCATCTAAATCCCACTTTCACATAATCTTCTACAAACCATGCTGACTCCATATCTTTTTAAATGTAAACACTATAAACACCAGCTTGTTCATTTTTCATCTTCTCTAGCATTAGCTACATTATTGTTGTTGAAAAGAATCTTTACTAATTAAGAGCAACACATCAACTTCTGCTTGCTATCTGTGGAAGTTGAGCGAGTTACCCTGTCTCCCCATAGCTATGGATCACTTAGCTTGACTGAAAATAAGATTGCCATTCTGCTGTTCCTTTTACTGGATTTCTTTGGATCTGGTACCACTTATCTTAGAAAAATAGTATGATCACACTATAACTTTGGAAGCTTAAAAACAATCTAACCCATATCCTTTACTTCAGGGATCAGGAAATAGAGACCTAGAGAGTCAACCAATTTACCCAAAGCCATACAACCACTTAATGACAAAACTTCCCAGGTTTGTGCACTTTTCGGAAAACACAGTACCCATTGTGTTAATCCTGTCCCAACCCCCAATCTTCACCTTCCTTTACTGAGTTGCTTTCAGTATAAAGAATTTAAAGAGATTTTCTTCCTTCCTCTCCCTCCCCAAAATTAAGTATTTTCCTAAAAGAAACATATTTTATCTATTGAAGTAGCAGATAATGAATCATCACATATTAGTTAATTAACTTTTAAGTGCGTAAGTCATTTCCCAAAGTCTTTTCCTCTTCAGTTACTCTTCTGCTCAATTCCCAAAGTGATTTTCCTAGTTCTAAAGCCTGGCTATGTTACCTCCATCTCCTGCTCAATAAACTCCAATGATTCCTTGTTACTTTGAGGATGAAGTGTAGAATCTTCCGTTGGCACTGAAAGCCCTTACAACCTGGCCCTTTCCAACTTTTCCAGTCTTCATAGACTTTACTGCTCTCCATATGTTTCCCTAGAGTCAGGTAGTGACACAGTGGATAGTATGGTTCTAGTGTCTTCCTGGCTTTATGACCTTGGGTAAGTCATTTAAACCCTTTCTGCCTTAGTTTTCTCAGCTGTAAAATAGAAATAATAACACCTACCTCATGGGGTGGTTATAATCAAGGGAAATAATATTTGTAAAGTTCTTCACTTGCTGTCTGGCACAGTAGAGGCTTACTAAATACTTGTTCTCCCTCCCCCACACTTCCTTTTCAGGTAGGATGAGATCCAGTGACTTTGGCCTTCTTGCCATTCCTCTACATGACTCTCCACCTCCCAACCTAGTGCTTTTTGCTAGCTGTCCCCAGTACCTGATATATTCTCAATATTCTCTTTCCTCACTTACGCTTCTCAGACTTCTTTTAAGACTCAGTTAAAATCCTTCAGTTCATTGGAGGTTATTTCAGATACCCTCACCCCCACTCCCTGCTAATGTCTTCCTTCTGGTATAACCTTCCACCTATTCTGTGTAGAGCTTACATAATCATAACTGGGGCATGTTGCCCCATCTATTAGAATGGGAGGTCTTTTAGAGATCATGCATTTTTCTTTTTGCCCCTAATAGTTAGCATAGCATAGTGTCTGGCATATAGGAATTGTTGAATAAATATGCTTGTTGACTGCCAAAAGATCTCTTCTCTATTTCCAATATTTCTATCTTTTCTACAGGAATATATAAAAGACCTTTGTTTGAATTTTTACTGTGTGTTATTAGATTGATAATAACCTATTAAAAATTCAATAACAATAACTAGTTTTAAATCCACTTCAAATTGTAGTGTTCTCCTCCATGGATTGCCTATTCTGATGGCTTATTCCATGGAGGTGATTCTTGGCTCTTGAAATAGGAGTTCCTGTAGTTTTCATCAGTTTAGTAAGATGTTATGATCTCAGCACTAGAAAGTGTCTCCTGTCCAAGGGCTAGCATAGCTGAATAAGCAGAGGTTCAACCTCATTTAAGCAATGAATTTTCCAGCTGTGGTGACCTGTTAAAGAGATGAAAAGACAAAGTGGCCCTCAGTCTTTTATGATATATAAGTCTTCTTATACTTTTATAGTCTGGAGTAGAGAAACAGGAGGCAGAAAGTGAAACGAATCAAAACGTCTACAAATATTAATTTACTATTGGTACTAAAAAAGTACAGTCTCTCTAGTGAGCAACGAGCTGATACATAATATTGGTAAAAACTAACCTATATCCAGATAAATGAAACAAGAAGAAAAAATGTGCATCTAAATGGAAGGACTGTGCGCAGTTTCTCCTCAGAGAGAAAAATAAAGAAGTTGGCAGACTTGCTTTCATCATGCACCTGAAGGCAGCAAAAAGAAACACAATTTTGTGGTACACTTGGGCATATTGCATTGCAGTCCTCACAATAAACAAAAGCTAGCTGACAGCAATGAGGATCATTGCAGCTTTTATACTAACATGTGTTGCAGAGGAAGAAGTGGAGAAATCCTGTGTAGAGCTTAGCAAAAATCTCTGAACCATATCAACACATATTGATATTTGGTGACTTCAATGTGAAGGAGGGCACAGGGGAAGAAATTGAAAAAATATATTGCGGACTGCAAATTGTCAGTGATGACAACAAAAGTGGAAATATTTCAAGAGGTTGTGGGAAGATAGGAATTGTTGATAAAACTATAAATTGGCCTGTCTTTGATGTTAATGTGGAATTTTGAAATACGATTGATTAAACTGTCCATACCTTTTGACCTAGCCATCAATCAAACCCTTATGTTCCAAAGAAGTCAAAGAAAGAAATAAAGCTTTATACATACACAGCTACACATTTGTAATAGCAAAGGTCTGGAGTGGGGAAATGGGCACTCATTATTGGAGAATTGCTGAAAAAACAATGGTTCATCAATGTAATGTCATATTATGTGCAGAAAAAAGTGATTAATTCACAGTAACATGAGTAGATGTGAACCGAGACAGTGCAATAAGTGGAACCAAATGGACAATAAGTACAACTTCAACAATGTTAAGAAAACGAGTAAAAAGAAGTTGAATTTCTGAGTTATTGAAAAATGCCTGATGATCTGAGAGACCAGATAATGAGACATACCTCCCTCAAACTGTGTCAAGCTTGAGTAGACTTCAGAAAGATAGTTGTTAAATTGCCATTGTGAGCAATTACAACTCTGAAATTTACAAATGCTACAAACCAGGGCTTGACTTTTTTTGGTTCACTGGTTATCTAAACTTAAGAAAATCTAAATAATGCAGGTTAAACTTAAAATGTGTCATGCATACATTCATTTTCCAGAAAGGAGTTTGTTAAACACATGTGAGCACACCACTGACTCCTTCCTAAATCTGATGTTGAATACATCATCAGATGGAATGAATAGCAATTTAGAAGGTATTGGAGGTGGGGAACACCAAATAACATCCCCCCAAATGAAATTGATTAATATCTTATCAGGAAACAAATCACTAAATATAAAGATACTAACTCTAGTGTGTGATTGTTTTTCACTTAGAGAAATTTGAGAAATGTAATTGTTTCCAAAATGAGATGGCTAAATGTGCCTAGAAGTCACCTCAGCTGGCAAATACTTATTTTTTTGGAGGGGGGGGCAAGTAAAAGCATATAGTCAGCTAGATGGCTCAGTGTATGGAGTGCTGAGCCTGGAGTCAGGAAGACCCGAGTTCAGATCTAGCCTCTGACCCTTACTAGTAGCCTCTGTTTACCTCAGGAGAAGTAAATGACAAACCACTTCAGTATCTTTGTTGAGAAACCCCATGGACAGTATTGGTATGCTGTGGTCCATAGCATCATGAAGATTCAGGCATAATTGAACAGTAGCAGTGAAATATAACAACTAAGAATAAAACAGATTTAAAAATACTAAATAATTTATAAAATATTAGGAACATAGGGAGCTCACAGCAAAAAGGTCTCTTCCAATGCAAATTGGGACTTTCTGTAGAAATGTCTGGAGACTAGTTACTTATAGGGAAAAAAGTATTTATATAGATGTATGTGTGTGTATATGGACACACACTTGCACATATATATACATACATAAATATATGGAAATATACAAATACATATATACATGAAAGAACACTAATTGGATTTGGAAACAGAGCACTTGGGTTGTGAATCCATGTAACCTTAAGCAATTCAATGAACCAATCTGGGCATTAGTATAATCATCTATAAAATTAGGAGTTTGAATTATAAATTCTTTTCTCAGTTTATGTTCCTATGAAATTTTTACTGGAGGTAACAATTTTTTATTTCATAGGTCAATTTACCAACTTATTCTTCAAAGAGGAAAGGTTACAAAAGAATGGAAGACATATATGGTATTAAGGAAGACACTGGCATCTACTTCATCTTGAGAAAAATGTTTGATATAAGTTTTACATGTGTTGTCATGTAAAAGATATTTTCATATTTGTCATAGTTGTGAAACAAGAAACAAGTCAAAAGGGAAAAAATACAAAAAAGAATAAGTGAAAAAAGTATGCCTCAATCTGCATTCAGAGTCCATCCATTCTTTATCTGGATGTGGATAGCATTTTCCTTCCTAAGTCCTTTGTACCTGTCTTGGATTACTGTGTTGCTGAGAAGAGCTGAGTCATTCATAATTGATCATCACACAATATTGGCTGATGCTATGTACAGTATTTTTCTAGTTCTGCTTATTTCACTTTACATCAGTTTGGTCTTTGCAAGTCTTTCTGCAACTGCCTCTTCATTATTTCTTTGGGCATAGTTCCAAATTACTCTACAGAATGGTTGGATCAGTTCACAACTCCACCAACAATGCACTGGTGTCCGAATTTTCCCACATTCTCTCCAAAATTTATCTTTTTCCTTTTTTTGTCATATTAGTCCATATGATAGGTGTGAAGTGGTATCTCAGAGTTGTTTTAATTTGCATTTCTCTATCAAAAATGATTTAGAGAACTTCTTCATATGTCTCTGGATAATATGAGATTTCTTCATCTGAAAACTGCCTGTTTATATCCTGTGACCATTTATCAACTGGTGAAGGGTCTGTATTCTCATATATTTGACTCACTACTCTATTTATTTGAGAAATGAGGCCTTTATCAGAGATGTTTGCTGCAAAGATTTCTTTTCCAGCTTTCTGCTTTTCTTCTAATCTTGGTTGTATTGGTTTTGTTTGTGCAAAAAGCTTTTGTAATTTAATATAATCAAAATTGTCTATTGTACATTTCATAATACTCTATATTTCTTGTTTGGTCATGAATTCTTTCATTCTCCATAGATATGACATGTAGACTTTTCCTTGCTCTTTTGGTTTGCTTATGGTGTCACCCATTATGTGCTATTGATATTACTTCATTGTCTATAGTAGCTTTTAGCAAGATGTAGTTTTTTCCTTAACTCTTTTAATTAGGTCTGGTTTTGCTTTTGCTTTGTCTGAGATCGGATTGCTACCACTGCCTTTTTTTTAAATTTCACCTGAAGCGTAATAGATTCTGCTCTAACCCCTTTCCTTTATTTGTGTGTGTCTCTGTGATTCAAGTGTGTTTCTTGTAAACAACACATTGTAGAATTCTGTTTTTTGATCCACTGTTATATCTGCTTCCATTTTGTGGAGAATTCATCCCATTCACATATACAGTTATGATTGCTAATTGTACTTCCCTCCATTCTATTTTTATAGATATTTTATAGGCTGTGGGGGGAGAGCTAGAAAGGTCCATCCTTCTACTCTGCCATCTTGGCTCTGCCCCTGTTTGATTGATTCTTGATGTATCATAGAGTCATTAGCTTCCACTTGCCCAATTTTAACTTTCAAAGAGTTATCTTCTTCACTTAGCTTTTATACTTTTTCTGTTTGGCCAGTTCTACTTTTTAAGCAGTTGTTTTCTTTTTTAATCACTTTCATTTCTTTTCACAATTTTTCTTCTACTTCTCTTCTATGATTTTTAAGCTCCTTTTTGAGCTCTTCAATTAGTTCTTTCTGAGCCTGAGACCATTTCCTGTTTTTCTTTGGGGCTTTGTCTATTTGTTGTGCTCTTTTGTCTTTGTTTGTTGGTCTTCCTTGTCACCATAACAACTTTCTGTGGTCAAATTCTTTTTTATTGTGCTGTTGTTTGCTCATCTTTTTTAGTCTTTTTCCTTTCTTTAAATTTGAGCTCTGCTCTGAGATGGAAGGGACACTGTCTCAGGCATCTTGTGACAGGGGCTGCAGGTCTTGGCTGGCTTGCCTAGTGTTGCACTGATGTTGCCCTGAGGCCTCCAGGGGACTCTCATGTCTCATGCTGTTCTGAGGGGGTAGGGGATGGTGGTGGCTGGTGCAGCTAGAAACCATAGGGTGCTAAGCTGGTATCCTACTATTTATGTCTGGTGTGTGCTGAGGCTGATGGGATGTTTCTGCCTTTCCCTGTGGCTACACTTAAGAGTATGTGGGGGGTGTCTGGCTCAGGCAACTGCCATTTACTTAGGCACCCATAGGATTGGTATCTGCCTGTTTGCCCGAGGCTATGCTGAAGCACATCACTTTGCTTCATTCCTTGACCTACTCTTTTATTCCACCTCATTTTCAAAAAGTAGGCTATTCCTTTCATCTTGCCATTACCCACAAGTGTTCTACTTCTTTGTTCAAACACTCTGAAATTCATTTTTTCTGATTGCAATCTTTTCTCATGCCATCTTTTCCTACGGCTTATCTTAATCTTGTTCATTGTGATCACCATTCTCTTCTGCCTTCGGTTCTGTCCCAAGCTTTCACCTCCCTATTAGCTGTACAATCCTTCCTTCTCTACCTCAATTCCTTAGTGAACAGATCAAAATTATAGCAGTCCACAAGTCATCAAGTAATTATTAAATGCTTACTGTGTGTCCTGACTATGCTAAGTGCCAGGAATACCAATACAAGCAAAAAGAAAGGAAATCTCTGGTCTGAAGAAACTTAGATTTGAATTAGGAAGACGATATATAAAAGGGAGCTGAAAGGGGGTTGAGGGGAGGAGGTGTCCATGCAAGAACTTAGCGGCAAAATCCTGAGAATCAGAAGCAGAGCTGGGAGAGGAATGAAGGCTGATTTGCTTGGATCCTTCCTCAAAAAGAAGGATCCTGGTGAAAGTTACAAATGATAGAAAGATGATAGAAGAGTAGAGGGATTCTCCAGGGTGAAGACCACAACCACTGAAGGAAAT
>JAQQSK010012688.1:0-11770 GCA_028658325.1 Potorous gilbertii | reverse complement strand
AAATGGATTTTCTCCATAGTTTGACTGAAGGCAAAGTATCACTTGGCCAAAGTGCTGAAGTCTATGTAAAATTTCAAATGTTTGAATGGCACCTTATCAGTCTTTTTGGATGTGTTCTTCCATCCCATTTGTATGTGATATTTTCACATGAGTACAGATTTCTTTGATAGTAACACAACTTGAAAGTCATTAATATGGTCTAAGCCTTTAAAAAAAATTACAAATAGGAAAACAGACTGTGCTATTCAAACTTACATTAAAAACAAAATATTGCTTTAAACGGGTGTGGTCTTGAGTCATAATAATTGTTCAGCTCAAAGCATATAGAATAATTATGTAACTGAAACATGGATGAGCTTGTCTAATCAATCAAATAAAGTGACATTTATGTCACAAAGTTCTTAGGAATATTAAGAAGGGCTGTGTAATATAATCACTGGCCTCGGAATCAGAAGGTCTAGAATTCAGAATTTGCTTCTGATGCTTACTAGCTGTCTGAGCATGGGCATGTCACTTACCCTGTCTGAGCCTCAGTTTCCTTATCTGTAAAATGGGGACAAAAATATCTTTAATACCTTCTCACAGAATTATTGTAAAGCTCAAATGAGAAAATGTATGTCAAATGCTTTGCAAACTTTCAATCCTTATATAAATATTAATAATTCTTAGTGATCAGAGAAATATCTTTTGAAAAAAGGATTCAGTTATATACATTGGCCCAAGAACTCAAACAATTAGCACTCTGTAGCTAACATCAGAGAGTTCAATATTCATTACTGGAAAAAAAATTATGGAAAGTGTAAGGTTCTTATTCCCAGACAAATGTAACAAAAAGTGAAAATGTTAGTGTTTTGGTAAATAATGGGCCATTTTTAAAGAAATATCCTTATCCAGAGCAAGAGGTGAACTCACCTAATTCCATTGTCTCATTTTACAGAGGGAAAGCTGAGACCCAGGTAGATTAAATGATTTGCCCAAAATTAGATAGGTGGTAAGCATCATAGATGGGCTATGAACCCATGTCTTCTGACTTTAGAGTCAATACCCTTTCTATTACACAATTAAATCAAGAAATAATGTTGAAAGGTCAGCAAGAATATATACATAAAGACAATGATTTATCAAAGTAGGCATCTACACAAAATACTTGCTCAATTATGTTTTCTGTTTTAATGCCTTACGTTGTATGTTGTAGCAGTCTAAGATGCTGGAAAATGAAAACTGCAGCTGATCCTTGAAATCCTAACAATGCCTCCAAACACAGCCTTCCCCATCAAAGACTCCCTAAATTTTTCATAAGAATATTAATCTTCAGCTAGAGAGCACTTCAGAAGTCATCTAGAAAAAACCCTTTTGTTTGGATGAGGAAATTGAGGACCAAGGACTTAAGTCATTCAAGTAATATGATCTCAGAAATAGGATTTGAACTCTGGAACTCATACTCTTTTCACAAATATACTCCATTGTTTTCCTGGCTCTCATCATTACAAGAAGACTCTGGAAGAAGAAATATTATAAGCACTTCCACGAGATTGAAACCTAGGCTGGATATTATCACCTTTCCATCTAGAGAGATTAATATGAAACTTGCACTGAAAAGGGGATGTTACTTTTAGCCCCAGGCTCAAAAATTTACAGAGAGTTGTACAATAATAATTGGTTTGCCTTATTCAAAAAGAAAAGGGAATATCTTACAACACTATTCTGTAGTAACCATTTCAAATTACTTATGCCAACTATAAAATGAATCATTTTGGATCACTACTGGACATTACTTCAGGAGTACCACTATTATTGTAAATAATAAAGGGTGCCCAGTAGATGTAACACTCATTGCTGCAAAAAAAAAAAATTAGTTGCTTCACATTTTCAGTGGTTTCAATACCCTCCACTTCCCTAATTGTCATATTAGTTCTCCAAGATACAAATGATCCATTTCAATAGCACAAAACCTTCAGGAAGTACATTTTAATTGTGTGGCTTTGCAAAAGCATTCATTTGGCATATCAACTGAAATAAACAAGAATCCTCAAAGAATATGATGGATCCCACAGAAGCTTTTGGTGTGACCTCCCTTTGCTTTCCCCAAACCGCACAGGATCTGCTAATAGCAAAATTGCAGAGAAGACAAGTCAGAAAGCATTAGGAGGAGAATTTATTTTCCACATCAGGAATTGATGTTACTGGTATTATGGCATTTGAAGATTGTCATAAATAATATCTTTAGACTGTCACCAAAACAGATGCATTTTTTCCTCCCTCTTTTGTTATCCTCAATTGTGTCATAAGAATGGATAAACTCTGTACTGATACCATGTTATTTTTGTTTGTTTATTTTGTTTTCCTTTTTTGGTCATAGTATGAGGTCTGCTTTATCTTAGAGTTTTTTATGTACTCATCCTTAGAATCATATCTTTTTCCTTGTGACAAATATTAATGAATCCCTCTCTCTGCTCCCAACCCCCAAGAAAGAGTGTTTATGGTATCTGTGATGTAATGCTCTGGATTAGAAGCAGTTTTCATTATCATGGGGCCAACAGGACTTTGTCTTAAGATGCTGATGTGGAAAATATGCTTCCTTTTTGGAGGGAGGTGCTTTCTTCCCAAGGTATATAAAATTAAGCCATCTTTCTTTCTTAATTCTTACCTAGTCCCTACTCATTGAACACATATTGCCTTAGACAATCTGAGTCCTGGGAAAGACATTAATTTAGAAAGGCTAAGGTCACCCACTGCATCTAGGCTATCACCAGTCATCTTGACTTTTGACTTGACACTGGACTTGGATAATTCTGGAGGAGAGAGTGAATCTAATTAATTTTTGCACATCTGCCTCACTTCTTACGGGTCAATCAAGGTCCTCTTGATGACATCAGTACCCTTGAGAAGAATGATGAACAGTGACAGTAACCAACAACTTTGCCTCTTGATTTTCTGCTGTCCACAACACTGCCATTGAGCTCAGCTGTATCTGATCTGATATCCCCAGGTTCCTGTAATTGCAACACTTCCCTTTCACAGTGTCAACTACTCCCCTCAACCCCATGGGTTTGAATGGAAAAATCTGGAAGATAGTTTATTTTCCCTTTCCCAACAGGACTCCCCCAGACAATTGGGCTGTTGTCCTGACTTGTCCAAGCCCACTCTAAAATTATTTACTCCAAACTCAAGAATTTCTAGTTATGCATCTGATTAGAAAAAAAAATCCTTTCCTTGCAAGTATTTTTTTAAAAATATGCATGGCCCAGTGTTTAGCACAGTGCTCAGTGCTATTAGCACAATACCTGGCACATAACAAATGCTTAATAAATGATGATATCTGGATTTGAGTGTCATTCAGAGAACTTAAGTTCAAAAGCTACCCCTGCCACATAACAAATGCTTAATAAATGATGATATCTGGATTTGAGTGTCATTCAGAGAACTTAAGTTCAAAAGCTACCCCTAAAACTAGGGTACCTATGTAACCTTGGGCAAGTCATTTAGCCCATCTAGAAATCCATTTTCTCATTTACAAGGTAAGAATGAACTCTTAAGTCTATACATACATACACGCATATATACATATATGCGTGTATGTGTATTTAAAGGTACAGATCAAGAGTGGGGAACCTGTGACCTTGAGACCACATTTGGCTCTCTAGATTCTCCAGTGCAGTTCTTTGACTGACTCTAAACTTCACAGATCAATTCTTCTTAATAAAAGGATTTGTTCTATAAAACTTGGACTCAGTTAAAAGTCCATAGCCAAGGACTTAGAAGGCCACAAGTTTCCTACCTTTGGCATAGATTTTATATTATGAGATAAATTGTAAATAAATGTCTATAGGACCTGGATATCCCAACACATTTCATTGCTTAATGTCACTGAGTAGAGATGAAGTTACTGTGTAGTCCTTGTGGTGCATTTTAGAAACTCAGTCCTATATGTTGAAATAAAGGAGGTAGCCTAGATACATGAAAGATTTATTTTAACATCAGGACTTTATAATTCATTAAGATAAGTAAGGGTTTGGGGGTTCTTAAAGTGCAATTTGATCCAGGAGCATAAATGAAATCCATCCAAATTAAAAGTGACCAATCTGTTTCCACTTCAATTTTGGCATGCTCAGAAGATTCCAGTATCACTGTGATGTCTGTATCATGTGATTAGTCTTACAGAGGAACCATAGTTTACATACTAAAAATGGATGATATGAAGCCTTTAGCAAGAGTAATATGTACACCTGCTTTTTCTGGAAACTTTTCAACAGTTTCCTATAGGGAAGGTGGGGTAGAGAGGGTAAGATTTGCTTCCTGGAATCTGTTTCACTTCTATCCATATCTTTCTATATATATAAGGAAACAACATACTACAATTAAAAAAACCTTGGATTTGAAGTCAGGAAAGTGGTTCAAATCCTGGCTGCTACTTGTGATCTATCTATATGACCATGGAGAAGTTATTTAACCCCATGAGGCCTCAGATCCTAAGCTATAAAATGAGGGTATTGGACTAGGTGACCATTAAAATACATTCCATTTCTAAAATTTTAATTGTAACATCTTAGCTCTACCATTTGCTGCCAAAGAGGTCTTGAGTGAGTCACTTAAGTTTCCTGGACCTCAATTCTTCTGTAAACCAAGGTAGGTTGTACCAGATGACCTTCAAGTTCCCTTTTAACCCTAACTCTATGATCATTTGTAGAGCCCAGTGAAACTGAAATTCACCTCAACAAGTGAAATCTGGACTCTTAACTGCTAAACCCAGTAGTTTAAATGGCTAAGATGAAATATTCAGAGAAAAAAGAATAAAACAAACCAAAAAAATCCTCATGTCATTATAAGTCAAGTCAAACCAAATCTGCAAAGATTTCTTAAGTATTTACTAAACACAGAACACTGTACTAGATTACAAAGTTTAGGTAGAACATAGCCACTGACCTCGTAGAGCCTATGATTTATTAGTGAAATATGACACCAATACAGGACTATAATTGGCAAGATTACATAATAGTAATAATACTTATTATTTAATTAATAATAAACCAATATAATTCTTCATCTTTTAAAGGTTACACCTTTCCACAGGTTCCTAAAGTACTCCAAACTTAGAATTCTTTTCCCCAAATCCCCACCCTACCAACACACCAACCATGAGTTAGGATCTCTTCAAAAGGAACTGAACTTAGAGCTGTTGGATAAATAACAATTCAAAAATCTAGTGACTCCTTCTCTCTTATCTCCACGGAGAGATAAATAAACATCAGCCTTAAGGTACTACTCGAATATCTTTGACTCCCTCAGAAGGAAAAAAAAAAACTAGGCAGGTAAGTATGGCTCTGGATTATAAAGTGAGGCTGGTGACTTTGCACAGCCCTCCCTCACTTACATTCAATTGACTTGCAAGCCATGGCTTCATTTTTCTGAGTACCAGCCCTCTTGAGAGTGAAGGACAAACTACAGCCACAATCTGTGATTGACCAATAATGGATCGCTACCCAAGCACCACTTCATGGTTATTGTTTGGGCCCCCTTGACTCAGAGTGAAGGTTATTGTAATTGTTTCTCTTTTGCCCAAGAACACTGAAGTTCTTCTCCTCCCAGTCTGAGTCTTGTTTTGTTTTTGTTTTTTTTTTAATTAAAAGGGCCATCCCTAGGTTCACTTCTTAAACAGCCCTCATTACTGAACAGGAGTTGCCTCAATCAACATGAGAATTCTAAAGATCCTTCACTTAATAAGCCTGACATCTCCTTACCTACATTTTCTCATGGCAAACTACCGCGTGGACCATCTCCAGTCGTCCTGATCTATATCTAGCCACTGGACACAGACGGCTCTGGAGGAGAAAGTGAGGCTGATGACTTTGCACAGCTTTCCCTCACTTTAATGCAATTCATTTTCAAATCATGGAACCATCCTTCTGATGTCATGGACCTCTTCAAGAAAACCACACAACTGTACCAACCTCAGCCAAATAACCCAATACTACAGTACAAAGTGTAGGTCCTTACTCTATCCTACTGCCTATTCTCTTTCTAAGAGACATGCTTCTCAATAAATTACTCTTCTCTTTCTAGAAAGCCAGAACCATGAATGGTAATACTTGGGATTACTTGTGAATAATCTCTCAAGAACTATATTGTCTAAGAATTTCTTCTCTCTGCAGCTTCAGGCTACACGGATGAATACGTAAATAACTTGGCTATAAAGTAGCCTTTAAAATCTGACTGGGAAATACTTCCCTACTAGTTTTAATCCCACATGAAGTTTCACCACCTTATAAATTCATCAATCTAATCAAGATAATCTCTTGGTCACCCCCCCCATATTATTATTAGTAACCATATCATTATATTTTTGGTTATTGAATAACTATTTACATTTTCAGGGTATAAACTTTTACAGATATTTAGGCCATACCCTGAGGGCAGGTAGGTGGCAAAGTAGACTGTCTGACCTGGAATCCAGAGCTAGAATCTGGTCTCAGACACTTCCTAGCTGTGACCTGGGCAAGTCAGGTCTTAGTTTTTTTCATCTGTAAAACGAAATGGAGAAGGAAATGAAAAACCACTTCAGTATCTCTACCAAGAATGTCTCAAATGGGGTCAGACAGGACTGAAAAGGACTGAACAGCAAAGACCATGCCTTCAGGTTTGTTGTGAGGGTCAAGTGAGATGTTTGTAAAACCCTTAGCACAGTGGCTAGAATATACTTAATAAATACTTGCTCCCTTCCCTTTTCCTCTTTCCCCCGCTTGTTTTCTTAGTCTGTTTTCCTGATATCTTGAGAGCAGTCCACTTTCTATATACAGAGCTATCCTAACAAGGAAGAAGAGACGAAAATCACATTAGTAAATTTTGTGACTTGCTAAGTCTGTGGATTTGGTGTCACTGATGTCCTACTTGTCCTCACAGATAATTAAGATAATCACCAATAATTATTCAAAAACTATAACTGCAAAAAAAATTATCACCACAAAGCTTCCATCTATAATCATACTAAGTGCAATCAAAATTTCAGGTACAGACAACCTAGACAATAGCTCTGGATAGGCTGTAAAGAATAAGGATTAGGGAAAAGTCATTCATGAATCCAGCTTAGGAAGACATCTAATAACCACCTACTTTTTGTTATGAATTTATTTTTATTTTTTGTCATGGGGAGATTTATGACCCCTAGAACTTTATAAGGAAATTTTTTTTCTCAATTTTTAATTTTTCTTTCAAATATCTTAATGCCTAGGGATAGGGTAGAAGAAGCACAATACTTCTGGTGAAAATCAAGTTGCATCTAGACTTTTTTCATAATTGTGAAAAGTTTGTTCTTTACATAGTATATGTTATCCATACTAACCACTAAAAAAAATAAGAAATATTAAAGGTCTTCTACAAAGAGAATGTTTCTAAACTTAGAATAGATTTGATTAAATCTATCATACTTGGAAATATTCACGGTGGGAGTAAAAACAAACAGAAACAAACAATAAACAGTTATCAAATGCCTACTAAGTGACAGGCACTGTGCTAAGCTCAGGGGATACAATAGGAGGCAAAAGACAGTCCATCCTACCCTCATGATCTTCTTACACTTTACTCCCAAACACATACTCTTCCATCCAGTGACGCTCATCTGAACTTTCCACAAAGAAAATACTCCAATTCTCATCTCTGGACATTCTCTCTCACTGCACCCATGCCTGAAACACTATCCTTCCTCTGCTCCAAGTATTGACCTACTTGACTTTCTTTTAGTCCCAACTAAAACCTCACCTCAAGGAACTTATAATCTAATGCAAACAACATGCAAACAAATATATACAATCCTAGCTATACATAGGCTAAATAAAAAATAATTAACAGAGGGAAGGTAATAGAAATAAGAGGAATTGAAGAAGGCTTCCTATAGAAGGTGGGGTTTTAGTTGGGAATAAAAGAAAGCCAGGGAGATTAATAGTTGGAGCAGAGGAGGGATAGTGTTTCAGGCATGGGTGCAGTGAGAGAGAATGTCCAGAGCTGAGAATTGGAGTATTTTCTTTGTGGAATGTTCAGGAGATGAGTGTCACTGGATGGAAGATTATGTGTTTGGGAGTAAAGTGTAAGAAGATCGTAAGGGTAGGAGGGGGCTAGGTTATTAAAGGCTTTGAATGCCAAGCAAAGCATTTTGTATTTGATCCTGAAGGACGCAGGAAGCCACTGGAATTTATTGAATAAGGGATGTGACATGATTAGATCTGAACTTCAGGAAAATCACTTTAGTAGCTTAATTGAGAATGGATTAGAGTAGGGAGAGACTTGAGGCAGGAAGACTCAGGAGCAGGCTCTTGCAATAATCTTGGCATGAGGAAATGCAGACCTGTGTTAAAGTGGTAGCAGTGTCAGAAAAGAAAAGAAAAGGTCATATGCAAGAGATGACACAAATGTGAAATAGACAAGCGGGCAACAGCTTGTATATGGGGGTGAGAAATAGTGAGGAACCCAGGATAACTCCTATATTGTGAGTCTGAAGGACAGGGAGGTGTTGTCCTCTACAGTAATAGGGAAGGTGAGGGATCAAGGAGGGTATTTTTTTTGAGGGGGAAGATAATGAGTCTCATTTTGGACATAGTGAGTTTAAAATGTCTCCTGGACATTCAGTTCAAGATGTCTAAAAGGCAATTGGAGAGATGTTAATGCAAATCTGAGGAGAGATGAGGCAGGATAAGTAGAACTGAGAAACATGAGCATAGAGATGATAATTAAAACCTTCAGAGCTGATGAGATCACTAAATGAAATAGTATAGAGGGAGAAGAAAATTCAGCATCTTTGGACATAGAGGTGGACACATCTGTTGTGTGATGGCAAGATTGAAGGTAAGACCATCTTCATATGTGGCTGAGGTTGAGTGGAGGAGGTGCTCATGGGAAATGAGATTGAGGAACTGAGTGGTTAGGTTTCCTTTTTAAAGGAAAATCAGTATGTATGATGAAGTTCCCTGTACGAGGGCAGGGGTTGGGAAAGAGAGGAACTATGAGTCAGGTATCCACTCATTGAGGAAGGAAGGGAATTGATTTGTAGGCAACAACTACTAGGACTGGGTGTAGATATGAATAGCATATTCATGCTATTCATGCAGTTTACTGTGTGATTGAGGAAGTGGGAGAAGCTGGAAGTGACAATGGGGAGCAAGGAATATTCCAATTTCCTTACCTCTAATAGTAAGTCAAGAAGAATGAGTGAAAGTATAGCCAGTACTGGAAAGGATGGCCAGGGAGACTCTGTCATCAGGAGAAAGCTAGGTTTTGGTAAGAGCTAGTAGATGGAAGGAATGGGAGAAAGAAAGATTTAATATGAAAGGAAATTTATTGCCTATGGAACAGGCATTCCAAAAGGTATAGTGGAAAGGTTGGCTGGAATTACATTGAAATTTTGGGATGGGAGGACTGAGGGAGATGGGAATGAGGAATTGGATGGTAGGGGGTGTGCAATGGGATTTAGATAATGACCTCCAGGATTTCAGAGTCACTGGGATGTGAAGAGTATGACTAGGTGTGAGAATGTTCATCACTGAGAGCTCTCCACTCAGTGGACCCTCAAGGAACAGACACAGCAGGAGACTTGAAATCAAAGGGAATGTTGCTTTTCTTTACACTGGAGGGTCTCCACATCCAAGTTGGGAGATGAGGTGGGAAGTGAAGTTCCTTATATTGGCAGAGAGGAACATAGCAGTTTTGGGAAAAATGAAAGATGCTTACTTGGACGCTAGTGACCTTTCCTCAGGGAACATAGCTACATAGAGCAGGAGAAGGAAGGGACAAGATGCTTGTGTGAGGTCCTAGGTCTCCTCACCTGAGGAGGTTTGCTCCATGGAAGCATTAGGAAGTGGTAGACTCTTCACAGATGGAAAATACCTAGCTTGTCCTCTAGCAACTTTTCTCAGGTGAGAAGACTTCAGACTGCATGCACACTATCACCTTGAGCCTTCATTCTTCCATTGGGCAAGTAAAACCTGGGAGGTATCTTTAATAAAACATCCCTTTAGGGATGTTGTTCTCTTTTATACATTTATCTTTTAACACCTTCAATGCCTATCAATTTGATGGCATAAAATTAAGTATGATGGCTTTCATATTACATCAAAGAATCTATATCCACAAAGTCTCAAATGGCTGAAAAAATGGGTTGAATCTAATAAAATATAATAGATATAGTTAACATTTACATAGTATATCAAAGCTTATAAAGCACTTAGGCATATATTAGCTCATTTGATCTTTACAGCTGTGTAAAGTAAGTACCATAGACATGATTAACTCCAGGTCACAGTTGCTGAAGTTGAGACTCAAGGGGATGAAGAACTTTTTCTATAGTCGCACAGCTAGTAAATGTGAGAAGTAAGATTTGAACTCAAATGAAACTCTAATATATTTTCCTCATACCGTTCTTCCACCTGATTCAGACAAACGCTAGGTTACACATGTTAATTAAAAATAATCAACTGTGCAACTTTAGGATGTGTGTGTGTGTTGGGGATGGGTGACTAGATAATAGTTCATGAGATAAAGGTATATCATGTACAATCTCAGTATGATTCAACAGAGTGACAAAATAACCAAAAAAATCCCTGTGATTTTAGGTTCCATCAAGAAAAAACAATGTCTGGAATAAGATAAATGACAGAGAGGCATACCATTATTTGACTTGAGTCCAGGGGACAGAATTAGTAGGAAAAAGTAGAAGTTGGAGAGAGGAAAGAAAGTAATCTGAGCACTTATGGAAGTGTCAAACTGCCATGGGTTGACTCAGGAAGTGGTAAACTGTACTATTTTAGGTCTTCGAGCTAGATGATACTTGTTACAATATTGTATAAGGAATTTCTCTTCAGGTGTTGGTAAAACTGATATATTCTTAGGTTCCTTCTTTATTGTTCAGTCACTCAGTTGAGTCTGACTCTTTGTGACCCAGTATGGGAATTTCTTGGCAAGGAGATTGGACTATTTTGCGGTTTCCTTCTCCAATGGATTAAGGCAAACAGAAGGCAAGAGACTTTCCCAAGATCACATAGCTGGTAAGTATCTGAAGTCACATCTGAACTCAGGTCTTCCTGATCCCAGGCTCACTGCTCTATCTGCTGAACCATCTAGTTTTCTTAAGTTCCTTGTTTCTCTGTTATTATCTTTCTGGCTTTTTTGGTGGGGGTGGGGAGGGGGTAGGGAAGGTTAAGGACTGAGGGTTTTTTAAAAATATTCTTCTCCTACAAAATTGAATTGAATACATTCCTTACAGCTTCTTAAAATTGAAAACTCTTGTTTTCTTGTACTTTATGTTCCCCTTAGATTTTCTAGTCATGTGGAATTGCTTTATTAAAACCTGGTATTTCTTGATTGACCTAAGGGAAGAGGGAGTTTTTGTTTATGCCTGTACTGAAAGTTTCTGAAGAGAGCATGATTTTACCTAAGGCCAGACTAGGTCTGGAAGAAGGGGGATGAGAAATGAATCAGTCCTCTAGGCCCAAGGTTTTGGGGTTCAATCATAGAAGTTCTGCTCTGTTTTTCAGAAGCATTGTTTTGCAGGCTAAAAAAGTTCTAATACCCGATCTCAAAAAAACACTTCACAAACCTCTAGGACCAAACTTCTTTAAGAAATGCACAATAACCCCTTTGGAAGCAGATGTCTCTCAGAGGCCTAAGAAATGGAAGAATGGTGATAGATGTTCAGATTAAAGTGAAAGGAAGAGAAAATAAGATGAATAACATGGGGTACATTTGTTAAACATCCAAACCAGAGGAAAGGGATGAAATATAGATCTTC
>JAQQSK010012687.1:0-11772 GCA_028658325.1 Potorous gilbertii | reverse complement strand
GAGATATCTATGCATTCTTAAAGCAGGTGGTCCAGATACACAGTGTGTTTTTATATATATATAGGATTTGCCTTAACGGCAATATTTGTAAGTTTTTCCCTCACATTTACATCAGTGGGAGGGGTGACATTTTGAAGAAAGACCTTTTCACATAAAAGAAGCCCAGACAAGGAAAGAGGATTTGGATTTACAGAAATGAAGGGATCTAGGAGACTTGATTACCTGTTTGAGAACAAATTTAATGTTATAGATTTTATAAAGAATATGTTGCCTACTACTTTGAACCAATACAGTGAAATATATTGCATATGACCCTCTTTTTCCCAAGGTTCCTACAAAAATCAATTGTCTGAGAGATAGTCATTAATAAAGGTCAAATAAATTTTACTAAAAACGTTATGAAACTTGAAAGCTGTTCTCAAAAAGAAGACTTGGAAAAAGTGGTTTCAGTATAACATGTGAAAGATGAGTCAGGTGCTCTACATTCTCTAGGTATATCAAAAAATGATCCAAATTATCCTTATTTTTATATCTTGTTTATGTTCTCCATTTCTGGTTCATTTTTTCTTTTCCTGCTACCACCACCTGACACCTTCTCCTGGACCACCTAATTATTTCTGCTCAATGTTAGTATTTTGCCTTTAAAAAACACACAGTTTAACCTAAATAGGAAAAGAGAAAATATATAGCTAACATAGAAAAAATTATGTTGGCTCCTTTTTGATGTAATTTGTAAGCTATTCATTATGAGATTGAACGTTTATTTATATCTTAGAAGATTAAATGAAACCAAATTACATTTTGGCATTTAGACTTAAATTGGAACTAGGCAGTTTTGTAACTATAATGAGGTCAAAAAATGTTGCTTTGGTTCTTGCAATGCGCTAATGTATATGGGATGGCAATTTTCCCAAAGCAATGATTCTGCTCTTTTTTTTAATGAAATAAAACCTAAGCACACTACACACCTTCCTAATCAAACTGCTAATTATAGAAATCACAATATACTAAAGGTTAGTAGAATAATATAATAATCAATAGACAATTAGTTCATATAACAGCAGCCAATACTTACAATAGTTACTTTGAGTGTGTGTGAATATATCCATGTGTGTGAAAGAAAAAAGATGAAACAAAAAAGGACATCAAGCAAAGTGACATTAGAAATCCTTAAGTTATTATCAAATATTTTCATTGTAAAATTGACCAAATTTAATGAGGAATGAAGGGATCCAAGAAAATGAAGGGGATAAGTTGTTTTTTTTTTACTGGAATTCATAAATCTTTCAGTCAAGTGGGTGTTGTTTCCTATGTGCCAGGCACTGGGCAAAGCACTGAGAATACAAACAAAGGAAAAAAAAGGAGTTCTGTCCTCCAGGAACCCAGTTCTAATGAGGGAAACAATGTGTGAATAACTAGCACTGATGGCCATGTCTAGAACTTCTTTCCTGGATGGTCTTTGTCTCATTCTCTTTCACGTACAAAATACAGATCTTCTAATTTGAGTCACGAGTCTCATATCAAAGCTGAAGGAAAAATGAAAGCTAAGAGCTTGCTATCTCCAACTTACTAGCCAGAACACATAGCATGAGTAGTCATGTAATCAAAAAACATACAGTCCCATTACTTTGTCCAACTTCATTATTCTTATCATTAATGAAGTAGAATTTATTTAATAATTAATAATAATAATATATTTTTATATCATACTTTAAATTGTGTACCTAACTCTATGATAGTTACATCTCAGAGTTAGGTGACTTGTCCAAGAATATATGAGTGGAAAATATTTGAACCCAGATTTTTCAGGCTATAAGATTAGCCCTGTATCTACTAGACCCTAATAAAGAATTCTAACATCACTGCTCATCACGTCCAAAACTAGGATGGGACACCAGATGATTACTTTATTCCTTGCCATTTTTAACCTCCTTTAGTTTTTAGCTATTAGTCATTAGATGGTGCTTAATTAACTCTTCATTCTATTAGACTCTCACTGCTTTTGCACTTTTATTTTATCTTACTCTTTTTTTTCTTTGTTTCTACCATCCATACCAGAGCATCTACATTTGATATCTGAAAGAGAATGGGACAAAATACAGTTTGAGAAAGAAGTTCCAGATACGACAATCAGTGCAAACTACTTACATGCTGTCTTTCTCACTAGAACTGAGCTCCTGGAGGACAGAATTGCCTTTTTCTAGAACAAGATTAAAATGTAATTGAGAAATGTTTAGCAAAATAAATAAAAATACAATGTAACTTAGATAATGCTATTTTATGTTTTTCTAATTCAATATGTGGCCCACAAAATCTGTTTATATTTGAGTTTGACTCCACTAATGTAAAGGACCAGTCTAATGGTTTGCCCTTTCCAAAAATAATGGAGGCTAGATAGCTTCCTCTTCTTTCATTTAAGTCCACAAATTCCTGTTGGCACTCTAAAATGGACTGCCATCACTGCAGCTACAAATTCAGATACACTTTTGTGATCTGACCAACAGAAGAAATAGCTTATAACAAAAGTTCATTTCATATTAAAGATCCCTCCAGAGCGAACAATAAGGTTAGTCCAAGAAATTATTCAGTAGAGGTATGAAAAAATCCTAGTTTTATCATGGTCACTACTATCTAGTCTTGACACAAATATTTTAAAATAGTTATTATGTACTTATGATTATATGAGAAATGGACTCAGAAAAGCATGTTTCAGAATATTTTAAAACATATATTTTAAATTAGTACACTGGGGTACCTTGAGTTAATCCCTGCCATTCCCAAACCATTAACCACAACTGTTGTGAACAATGATACAGTGTATCAGAGGTGAAGAAGTTTAAATTAACTTTGGCACTTGGTAAACTAACATGAAAGCCAGTGTAGACCATTAGGGCAGAGAATATGCAAGGACCAGTCATGGCTAAAGCAAGAAAAATATATGGAACCCTACAGAGTCTCCTTGTAGGATGCTCTTTATTAATTCCTTGTAGGCTGATCTTAAGCAAAAACACTGAGTTGTTTTCATAAAGTCATTGTTTCTTTGAACCCTCAGGCTCCAACCCTTCCATTGAACCACATGTGAAACTCTACCTCATCCCTTATCATAGCATAACATCCTTCTCACTTCAATCCAAGTTTTATAAAGGAAGTGGAAGAAAACTCACATAGACTTAAGCATGTAATTATTCCAGAAGAAAAATGTAAACAAAATTAAAATATTCCAGAATATATTTGTGTGGGTATATGTGTATACTTCAAACAATGAGAATGGGAATGGGAGTGACAAAAATGAGAACCTCAAGTTACTACCATCACTTTAGAGAAGGCATGTTTTTGACCTGAACAAATTGATGCATTTTTGCCATAGTAGAATTTGAAAAAAAAAGGAATCCAATAATAGTCTTCTCACATGCACACACGCACACACACACACACACACACACACACACACACACACAAACACACACACACACACACACACACAAAACAATAGGAAAAATAATCATGTTAGGTTCTAGATTTCTGTCATTTCCCAAATACTAGGAGCTAGATAAGAGAATAATTATTGAGTTCAAAAGAAAAAAAAAACCACACAAAGTAACCCTATGTATCTCCATTTTGATAAACCTGGAAGTGTAGAAGCTATTCATACGGTCCCACTGAATATCAACAAAGAAACTTTGACCTAATCTGTCCCCTTAATGAAGAAATCAAAACAGCTTTACCCAACAACTCAAGTCTTCTGAGATTAATAGATTCATCAACCTTACCTTTCCTACTAGCCAGGATTACAGGCTAGTACCACCCATCTGAGTTACTTTCTGCTTCTTTTAAACAAGAAATAGGTTGTCTTGGACAAGCTTTAAAAACAATATACAGGATTCCAGTTTTAATCAATTCCTCTTCTCCCTCCTCCACAAAAAAATTTACATAATATTTATTCTCATCACCAAATTTTGTTAAATGAGTATATTGGACTAGATTAACTGAGTTTTCTTCCAATTAAAAATATACAACCCTATAGGATAATACAAAGCTCTAAATCACACTGACACTGATTTATTTATTTTTCCTTAAGCAAAACTTCCAAATGGAAATTTTGCCTCAACTGTAGTGCCTGACCCAACATAACTTCTGTCATGTAGTAACACATGTTTCTCTTTCTTCCAAGTTAATCTTTGTTCTTGTAGTCTTTCTTCCCAGTTAATTGCTCTGTTTTTTAAGTTGTTCCTTATTCAATCACACTCTCCCAAGCCAATAGCCATAATCAATCTCTGCCTTTTAGGAGCCTTATTTTTTTCAGATGGAGAAGCACATAAATTCTGCCATTACAGTAATTGGGATGCTATGGTTCATCTTAGTCCAAATAAGAACTATGCCTCCTAAAAGCGCAAATGATTTGGATGTGTAATTACGTATTCTCCAGAAGTTAAAAAAATGACTGGATATGTATTGACTGATTAGGACAGTGTTCTCAGTTATGTTTCACAATGTTTAAATCTTTTCCAGGAATATTGCAGTCAATGGGAAAATGAATGGAAAGATCTTGACCTGTTAACCATACTATCTGTCTTAATCTTGTCTGTCTGCAAGAGAACTTGTTTTAGAAAATTCTGTGTAAGGTTGTAGGTGCCTTTTACTCCTCATTCCACCTTCCCCCACTCCCACCTGACTACCTAACAACAAAACTTTTATAGAAACCAAGGTGAGTGAAACATTCTAATTTCAACTGACATAACACCAGCCTTAGATTTTATCTGTGTCGTATAGTAAGAGTTTTTTCTTCCAATTTTGACCTAAGTTTCTGATAAAGCCAAATTAATATACCTAACAACTGTTCAACACCTACAAATTTGTACATTGATCAGTCATATTTTTGGGTCTTATTTAATAGTTTTCTGAATGGTCTATTATGTAAGGACTTTACAACTGACATAAGTCTTGGGAGATTTGAACAATGCAGTCATACTGCCAAGTCTTCATTCATAGGCAGTCCAGACAGGTTCTTCATGGGTTGCATCTCCAGGGATCACTGTTTATCCAATTGAAGGAAAAAATTGTCTAATTAAATCTAAGAAGCACCATAATTTAATATTATTGTATGATAACTGAATTTAGTGATGGAGAATGTTACATATATCTATAACCAACAAGACAATATGATTAACTCTTTAAAAGTCACCTTTTCATCCCTGTCTCTCTCTGCCTGTCTCCCTGTCTTTGTCTCTGTCTGTGTATGCATATATATATATATATATATATATATGTGTGTGTGTGTGTGTGTGTGTGTGTGTGTGTGTGTGTGTGAATATATACATATATGTGTGCATATATATGTATGTATGTGTCTATGTATATGTATTAGAAAGCACCCTAGCACACCCAGAATGACCTGCTAACTCAGGGTCTTTGATTTGTTCTATAAAGAAAAGACAGCTTCCAAGTGGTTAACGATCCTTCTTCAATTAAACATACATAAGTCATTCACTAGTTCAGGGGAAAGATTAACACCCTGAATATGGAGAAAACACAAACAGAGAAAATACAAAGGGACTGAACCAAGATGGCTGAGTAAAAGCATGATTTATTTGAGTTCTCCCCCCAAATCCCTCCAAATACCTGCAAAAATAACTCTAAACAAATTCTAGAGCTACAGAACCACAAAATGACAGAGTGAAGTAAATCTCCAATCCAAGACAACCAGGAAGTTTGGCAGGAAGGGCATATCTTACAAACCTGGGAGCAGAGCACAGTCTGGCATGGGCCAGAGCAGGCCTCAAGGGACTGAATCACTGGCAGAGGTGAGAATTTCCAGACTTCTGGACCTACAAATGCCAAAGATAGGACAGAAGATCAGTGGGAAACCTCCATGGGACTTGGTTGCAAGAAGAGCGCCATCCGTCTGGTGACTGGCCCCACGCCTGGGTTGGCATGGGCAGTAGTGGCAGCAAGAGTAACAGCAGCAGCAACTGATTCCAGAACTCTGGGACCACTGATGGTGAGGGATCAATCAACTGATAAAAATCCCCTGAAGCCTAGGACAATACACCCACCCCAACCCCCATCCTCACTGGAAACAGTCTGATAAAGAGTTAGAAAGTCAAATATTTGGTTAGGAAAATGAGCTAACAGCATAAAAAACTCCGAGTATAGAATCTTACTTTGGTGTCAAAGAATATCAAAACATACAACCAAAAGAAGACAACAAAATCAAAGCTCCTATATCAAAAGCTTCCAAGAAAATAGGAGCAAAGAAATTAGCACAAAGATCAATATACAGGGCTCCAGCTGTCTGAAAAAAGTAACAAAACCACCTGCATATGTCACCAGATGGGAGACCACCAACAGCTGAGTAGTCAGGGGGCTCTTAACAAATGGCTACTCAGAGTACCATACAGGGAATCAAAAGGTCCTTCTCATAAGTGAAACCCCAAAGTAAAATACCAACCTCCATGTATATATACTTTCAGAGTCAGAAGGCATCGCAAACCTGGTGACTCAGTGCCTAATTACCTTAACATCAAAAGGTATGAAAGCCTCCCCCCAAGCAAGCCTTCCCCTGAGCAAGCTCCTCCTCAGGCAAGTTCCTCCCACAATGAACTCTATGTGATTCAAGATGTATCACAGTTGGGCCCAAGCTCAATGCAAGACATTTGTGACTGAACACATGTAGTCTCATAGACCTACTAATGGACAGGAAAGATGTTCATATTCCATTAATATTACAATATATTTCCTTACCTATAGAAAATTCATATAAGAAGCATTTATAGATGCATCGATGTTATCCTCTTAGAGAATTAGTAGGACAAAAGCATACTTTTGTATACAATATTCCAAAGTAGAATATACCTTTATCATTGCACAAATGACTAAAAGTTTTAACGTTTGGAAGATCTGATTATATTTAATGGTTGTTGATTTTTTTAGCTGTTATTTGGTAAAGCAAAGCATTGCCTTGAAGGCTTTCTTCTAACAAATTTCCTTCCAAGAAAAAAGCAAAAGTATTCAAGATCCCTTGGAAGATATAACATAGAGAAACATTGTACAAAAATGAAATCATCACTATCAGGTGTGACATAAAATAAGGGGGAAAATATGCTCATTAAAAATGTCTACTACAGTCCTCACCAAGATCCTTCATGCAGACTCAGCATGAAATGTTCCATGCATGAATAAATCATAGTCCATGTGGGGAAGGAGGGTATCCAGATGGGCAATGCCTATTAGAAGCTGTAGTGTCTGGAACACAGTATCCAGCCTGATGGACAGATGCCTAGTGACAAGACCATCAAGGGAGATGACTCCTTCCCTGCCTTCTTATGTAAAACTAGGGCTGGCAAGCATGTGCCTTCAGTTGTCTTTGTGAACTTGGAGCCTAAAGTGATTGATGAGATTCAAAATGCCCCTCCAGACAACTCTTCCACTTATATGAACTGATGGAAAGTGAAGGAAGGAGAAACAGAAAAATTAGTTGTTCTTCTAATGAACTTCATCAGAAGAATTCTATGTGTTTACCAGATTCATACTATATAAGTCTTCCCAGGTCTCTCTGAAATATTTCTTCTTTGATTTCTTTTATATTTTTTAAATTTTCAACAATATTCTATTAAATTCATATACTATATGAATAGAACATAATATATATTCAAATACTACAACATCAATATTATAAAATAAATCATTTGAGTACATTCTTTTGGATAATTAAATTAGCAGAACCAGGAGAACGATTTTTAGAATAACCGCAATAGTGTAAAAAAAAAAATCTTTGAAAGGGGTATGAACTATGATCATTTTACCATTTATTTTTCCATTTACCATTCATAATTTACCATTCATAATTCCAAAAGACAAATGATACAATAGACTGATTAGAGAGAAGTGATAGATTTAATATGAAGAATGAGACATACATACATTCATATAAATCTACATGCTTGTGCACACATATATTTATATACGAATATACACACATACATACATCTATACTGTCATTGAAGGAATTTGTTTTGACTGCTCATATTTATTAACCCCAAAAAAGTTGTTTTCCTTTTTTTACCACTGTGGCAGTGGAGGGAGGAGGAGAGAAAAATTTAAAAACTGGTTGTTGTTTTCTTTTAATAGAGTAGAAAAACTAGAGATGTAAAATATTAAATGCACTTTCAGATGAGGTCACTATATTATTAATTTTATTTCAATGTTTTATTTATTTCAAGACCTCTCATGAAGTAAGAGAAATGTGTAAATGTGTGTAATATAAGAACAAAATAGGTCAATACCACTCTTATAAAAGGGAATTTGGTTTTTATCAGAGAAATTTTCTGCAAAGATTGTCCCCAGTTAACTGTTTCAATTTTAATTTCAATTTCATTGGTTTTGTTGGTATCATACCTTTTTAAAAATTTTATGTAATTGAAACAGTCCATTTAATGTTGTGTCTTTTCTATCTTTTGTTTGACCATGAACTTTTCTTCTATGTATATATCTAAAAGGTAATTTATTACTTTGTGCTATAATTTATGGCAAAATCTTTTATATCTATTTGATATCTATCATCTATTTATTATTTCTTTGAAGCTCTTTTTGGTATGTGATATGAAGTATTTGTCTAACTCTATAGCTAATTTCATTCATAATACTTTATGGTGTGATATTGAATCATTAAAAAGTATCTTTTGTTCCAGGCGTTCTACTAGCATTGAATAGATATATCTATTGTCACCCAACTTTACATCTTTTACACAAGATTAGATTGAGATACTTTATCAAACACTGCTATAATATAAGTCAACTATATCTGCAGTTTTCACTATATACACTATTTCTATAGATTGTCAGATTAGAAAATAAGCTTAGCCTGATATTCTTCCTGAAGTCATAATGTCTCTTTTTTGTTTTTAAAATATTTTTTATTTTCTTTGGGTTTTTTTATATCACATTTAAGAATATATCAAGTTTTCTCTCATAATCAAGTATAACCCAAGCCCCAAAGTCCATTTGTATGAGATTCTCTACTTATTGATGAATAACAATGTCCTGAGCCTGCATTGGGGATGGAGTGGGTTAGTAAGAGCAAAAGAGGAGAGAGATCTAGGGCTTTCCTAGCTTCCAGCTTCAAGAAAAATTAGTTCATTCAAACTCTCTTCAGATCGCTAAATGAAGAGGAAATATTTGAGAAGAAGCTGACATGAAAGGAACTGGAAGACTGTCCTTTGTTTATCCTTAACTTACTATGCCAAACTTCAAGGGATTTTACCTTTGCTGTGATTTCATATTCTCTCTTGATTGAGCTGAGATATCTTGTTCCCAGTGGGAAAATTTGTACTATATTTTTGTCTGATATGTATACTTTCTCTGATTTCAGTTTTGCTATAACTTGAATGAATGGGTCTCTTTTTATATGATTTGTGTGTCCATTGCATAACTGGCATTTGGTGAGAAATCCCTGGATAAAAAGCTTGGGACCCTCTTCATGTTAATGAATTATGACTGAGAGTTTGGCTTGAATCTTAAAGGTACTTCCCCTAGACTAACAACATTTAAGGAAGCAGGGAGATAAAATTCTAGTCTAGTACTCCCATTCTCTGAGAAGAGCAAAGTAGTCAGGTTCTGGATCCTATTTCATGTTTTCTATCCTGGCAGGAATAGGACTTCCTTAGAGAAGGGTTCTGGGGATGACCTAGAGTGTATTGTTTCCTCCCTGTGAGCCACATCAAAGTAGACCCATTACATGTGGAGATCCTTTCCTATGAATATAGCTAGAATTTATGGTTCCTTATTTTTATAAGAAATTGTGGGGTGGAGGGTTACTAGTTTTGTTTTCTTTTTCTGAAACTTTGGGGTTTTTTTTCTATCTTTCTGTGACTCTTCAGCATTTTGATTCAAGAGTAGCCTATTTCATTCCACATTACAAAAGAAAAACACTTAATCAAACCACCAAACAAAGAAATCCCACCTGAAAGCACCATGCAGCAATTCTACAAAATAAAGAGGGAGGATCCTTTACTCATCTTTATTCCAAATTAAGTTTGCTCATTTTCCTTATGCAAGATCAGGCTTTATTTTAATTTTTATTTATTTAGTTGGTTTAAATTTTAATTTATTTCATTTTCATTATTATTGTAATTATATTAAAGGCAGCTAGGTGGTTCAGTGGGTAGAGCACTAGGCCTCCCATCAGAAAGACCTGATGTCAAATCTGGTCTCAGACACTCACTAACTGTGTGATGCTGGGCAAGTCATTCAACTTCTTCTTGCCTTAATTCCCTGAAGGAAGAAATGATAAAACACTCCAGGTTCTTTGCCAAAAACCAAATAAACAAAACAAAGCACACAAAAAAACAAACAAACAAAAATTATGGACAGTTTTGACTGAGAATTAAAAGAAAACAAGATAGGGAGAGGAGGAGATAAAGAATTCCAGACATGAGGGAAAGTCAGTGGAAATGCATGTAGGGTAGAAGTTGTCTGTCTTGTATAGAGAAAGGTAAAGAGGATGGTGTCGCTCTGGTCTGTGGAGTATATCAAAGGATATGATAGGACAATTTCAAAGAAATTATCCCAGTATAGCTATCCAAACAAAAATTTCTCCAAAAAATTGATAAAGAATGCAAATAAAAAAAATTGAAATATAGCAATGCCATAATTAGAATTACACAAGATCTAGCACTGGTGACAATAAAACACCAAAGGTCTTTTAACGCTATATATCAAAGAGGCAAAGAGCTGAGTGTAACAGCAAGGACCCCAGCATACACAGAAGGCCCTCCTGTAAAGGTTCTTGTGTCGACTTTTCTAAAAGAAAGATAACTTTTGAGGGGGCAACAATCTACTTTATTCAAACACGTATATCATCTACTTAGTTCAGGGGGGAAAGTCAGCATACTGAACTTCAGGGAAAACACAGAGAAATAAAAACCAACAGACAGGACTTCCAATTTTCTGACCATAAGTAATATATACATCATAGATCAACTGATAGATCCAACTATCTGACCATTACATGTATAGAGAGTTACCAGAAAGAGAGAAGCACCAACATCAGAATTTTCAACGCTGGGGAGTTCCTTAGTGGATACTCAGAATTTTGTCTGGCCAAATACACACTTTCAGTGAGCAAGCCCCAAAACAAAACCTCACCTCAGAGTATATATACACTTTTCAGAGCCAGAGGGCATCACAACCCTTGAGAACCTCATTAGAAATTAACAAAAGTTGTGGGCCTTCCTACAAACCCCACCCCCCAATCAAGTTTCCTTTAATATGCAAACTCATTAGTGGATGGAAAAGATCTTTAACTCTGATTAACATTACACAGAAGTTCTGGCCAAAAGTGTCTTACACAGCAAAGCCAAGCATACTCTAGAATGAAAAAAATGTACATTTAATGAATTATCATACTTTCAAGACCTTACTAAAACAAACTGAACTTAATAGAAAATTTGACACACAAGAGTCAAGAAAAATACAAGGGGCAAACTTTTTACTCTTTATGTATGTAAAATGTATTTTTAAGATTATTAGTAATTGAGTTATCCGTAAGAAAGATTGGGGTAGACAAGTATAATATGACTTTAAAAAGTAAGATCATTTAGGAATAGCTAAAAAGAATAATTATGTTATACAAACTAACTGGGAGAGGAAGAACAGACACAGAGGAATTAGATGGGGTAGGAAGACTGCTATTTCTGGAAACCTATTTTTGTTGGAAATGGGTTCAAGAGAAAGCAACATACACATGCACACACACACACACACACACACACACAC